>QJOA01000200.1:50164-100556 GCA_004155915.1 Monosporascus sp. CRB-9-2 | reverse complement strand
TGGCCGAAGAAAACCAAACGCTGCCGTATACTCAGGTCCTCATGTCCCACTTCTCTTCGCCGGCGTAATGGCTTGCCACTATCTCAGCTGCTCTTAAATTCAGTGGTTATTTCTACGTTCGTCGTATCAAGGATAAGCATAGACTTGAGACTTTTAGATTGAGAACATTTCCCGCCCCTATAAGTATATACAAAGGGCACTTGATTCCATTCCCTGTTGGCCGTTAGCCTTGAAGACGAGTGTAAAGAGCCTTGCCGTCGAGATGGTATAGAATAATACTCTTTATTTTTTCTGGATGAGTAACTAATTGATGGCAATGAGCACAGACAGATACGAACCACAACCCCGTCCGAGTTGCTTGCCCCTACTCGAGGCGGACAGCGGGCCGAGTCCATATTATAGAGAAAATGCCGTCAGTCTCTACATTCCGCTGTTCAATGCTGCCAATTCTAGCTCCCGATCCCTCATCTCACACAGCGCACAATCTCCCTCCTGGACTCTGTGCTTAATCTTATTGCATGGTTTGTTTTTGCCCTTGTCAACGCAAGGGACGGTGCGCTCGTATGGTTTACACCCACACCTATAAGTGATGAGGACTTTGCACATTTTGCCGGGTAATGTCTTTTCCGTGATCAAGTAGTACCAGTTCTGTGGGTGACAGCTGATAAGGGTCGAGTAAATGGTTGACTACAATAAAAGATGACTGCGTTGGTTGGGCACTTCACCGTAGGTGAATACATATTACTTGAACACAACAAGGTGACCGAACAGTTGTTTTGTATAGAGTATACTACCTCTACGTCTCTTTCTTCGGTTTGTTTCGAACACCATAGTCGATCTCTTTGTCAAGCCTACTCGGACGAAAGCTGCTGCACCCGAGTCATTATAGCTTGGGGGTATCTGCTGCTGTACAGTTATTAGTCTACGCGTTCCCCGGGTGACTGCGACGACTAATGGATCGTCAAGCACATGCTACGGCTCACATCAGCTTGACAACCGTACACCTGGAAGTCATCCCTGGCATTCACTCCCGCCATATATTCTGAATCCCGACATAAACTCGGTCGCCTTAAGTCAGCATGCTCATCATTCGTACCTCCAATCTCCCTCTCACGGCGTTATTTCCTCCGGATAGAAATCAATCCTATGTGCGAATCCCCGCTGTCAAGTAGGTACAGTTCTTATAACAGCAAAGAACCAATATAGTTGCCCCTTAACTCGTCTCTCACAGCTGACGACTGTCAGCCATCAGCAGCTCCAATATAGGCCCAATGATCGGCTCTTCCAACGCCAGTGTTGTGAGTCTGCTGGCCCGAGTCAGGGCGGGCTGAGGAGACTGGAAAATCTCCAGAACCTTGTCTTTGATCGCATATTCTATCTGGAAGTCCAACAGCAGATCCTTGACGCGTTCGACAGTATCTACGGCGCTCAACTGCTGATCCCCACCGAGTGTGACTTCAATAGGGGCGTCGCGGTTGGAGCATTTCGGGACCTCGATGACCAGGCCGGGGATCCCGGGATACTCCTCGATGGTTATCTTCGCATCGACCCGAGCACCGTCGACAACGACTGACAGTGATGGAGGTACGGTCATGAGGGAGACGAATCTGAACCTCCACACTCTGCCGTGGCTCCTCGTTTGTACTTTGCCTGAATTCTGCTTAAAAGTGATGCCAATAGTTCGATCGACATTCGTGGCTGTCGATCCACCCTTTATATCATCGTGGGATGTGTCCTCGATTATGTTGAACTCGCCGTTCTGGCCCACAACGATAAGGACTTCGAAACCCTCGGGATTTCCGCAGCCATTGGCAGGGCACGCGTCTCTATCGAGAGGGGTGATGGAGCCTTCGGGGGCTAGGATTGGGATATGATTAAGAGTCCGATACATGGTGATCTCCCTGTCGCCGTCATACACCAGCCCGGTAAAGATGTCGACGTGTCGCGAAGGCGGCACCCAGACATCGACGGCGGCGCGGTTGGTTCTCCGGTCCCGGGGCCGAACAACGGGCGCCACGACGAGGGAGCTGCCGAAGAAGTACTCGTTGGGCTTCTGATATGCCTCCTCGCGACCGGGATGCGCCCAATACAGAGGCTGGACCAGAGGCTCGTCGCATGACGCCGATAGGACGTTCATGGTATATATGTATGGCACAAACCGGTGTCGAAGCTGCATGAAGTGCTTGATGCTCTCCTCGCTCTCCTTGCGGTACCGCCATGGCTCCTTGGAATTCCAGGGGCTGTTGGATGAGTGGAGGCGCAGGACTGGAGAGAATGCTCCGAACTGGACCCACCGCGCTGACAGCTCATCGTCTCGGTAACCCTGCATGTGGCCGGAAATATCGTGGCTCCACCAACCGTACCCGATGTTCGACGCCGTCGCAGTGAATTCGGGCTGGAATTCGAACGAGGCCCAGGTGGTGATGCTGTCTCCTGAAAATCCAACGGGGTACCTATGGCTTCCTGGCCCCGCATACCGAGAGAAGACGAGGGCGTCGTTAGCGGTTCTTTCATTCGCACTATCCAAATATTGGAAATGGTTCAGTACCCATAATGGGTCAATACCCGGGATGGCCGAGTAGGCGCCCTGCTGCCAGTCGATCCACCAAAAGTCACAACCGTTCTTCTCTAGCGATCGGTGGAGGATGTTGAAGTAGGCGTACATAAATTTCTGGGACGTAGACTCGAACAGGATGGGGGCTTTATCCGTGGTATCATGGCCTAGAAACTTGGCCATTTCTTCGTATTGGTCCTCATGACAGTGGACTCCGGCATGTGGATGATCGTTCAAAGTGATTTTGAGTTTCCGATCGTGCAGCGCCTTGCAAAAGGCGTCGGGGTCGGGAAAGAGCTTTCGGTTCCAAGTGTATCCAGTCCAGCCAGTATGGGGAACTCGTGGATCATTGACGAGATGCCAGTCCATATCGATGACTGCCACTGAGAGAGGGACGGACTGCTCCGCAAACTTGTCCATAAGCTCAAGGTATTCCTTGTCGGTGTAAGGATGGTAGCGACTCCACCAGTTCCCTAGGGCCCATCTAGGCAGTCTAGGTTGCTTCCCGGAGATGGCGTAGTATATCTTCATGGCGGCCTTGTAGTCTTGACCGTAGCAGAAGAGATATCCATCGATACGGTCGCCGGGACGCCGGGGCGCTACGAAACCCTTCCCATCGAAGAGCATCGACTCGCTATCGTCCAAGTCGGCGTATCCCGACCTGGATAGGATGCCGGAGCCGACATCGCAGCGACCGTCAACGTCGTCTAGGGTTCGGGCCGTGCCTCCGAGATTCCTGGTGTCCGGCGGACCCCCGTAGCGCCATTCCGCTCCCCACAGGGTCGTCTTGTCCGTGAAGTTGACATGGAGGCCGTTCGGGCTGAACCGCTGCTTGTCATACGTCAGGTAGAAAGATGAGCTCCGGATGACAAGCTGGCCCTCCGTCTCCTCGACTTTGAATTGTGGCGGCGGAAACTTGCGATTAATGGCAAAGCACGAGGCGCGATCCTCGAAGACCCCGTCGTGAGACCACTCGTACCGGAGGACCATGTCCGACAGAAGGGTAAACCGATAATTGGGCCCGGTTACTGTGGCCCCGGAATCTGCGACGGGCTCGGTTGGGAACTTGTACTTTTCCATCTCTTCGGCCCTTCAGTACTAGTTTCAGTCAAAGCGGTAATGGTGAGTAGGACGATAGGTGAGGGAGGAAAGTTGAGAATGTGAAAGTTGGTTTAATATGCGAAGTGTTGGTGAGGCACCGTGGGGCTGCAGAAGGGCGGAGTGGCTCATTGAGGTCGGACCTGGACGCGTTCGGGATTATTTTTCGCTTCAGCTACCTCCTCCAAAACCACTTCCCAACCCATCAAGCAACTATATAAGCGAGATCGTACACATTCTGGCAACTTACAAACTATACTCACTTTCAGGCCAAACCTCAATATCTCTGTGAAGTATCTTCTAGCGGCGGCTTAAGGCCTCTGATATGCTAGATCTCTGACCCATTCCGTTTGAACAGAAAGTTATAACAGATGATATCGCTGGGATACATGTTACGGACGTTAAACATAGCCCTAAGACGTATGAGGACCAAGTACGACAGAGCGCCGCCCATACATGGAGTTCTAGAGCCCCTAGACGCCGGGGAAGCCCAGTGAGTTGTCATGACTTGTTAGTGCACAGAGTGCGCTGGACCTGCCTACGCGAGCCAACGTTACATGTAAATAGGTAGGTAGGCGCTAGAGTTCCGACAACCGGTACATATGTTTGTACGGACTGGGGGCTGTGCGGGCCCCTACCCACTAACAAACATACTTACTAAGCTCGGGACAAATATTCGGGAGAATCATTTGATATGTACATGACTAGTACGTGCTATGTGCGCTCTGACGATTTAAATTTTAGACGACTAATCAACTTATTTAGTCGCGTGATAACCCCGGAGGCATATGGAGACGCTCCTAGGATTAGATCAGAAGCTCGGGATGGGAATGCGGGTTGCAAGCATGGGGAAGCGGGCATGCCCCATCGACATATAAATCCCTTTCGGTGACCCGACGATTCGGTCAAGGAATTCATCTAATCCTCGTGGTCTTTTAAGACTTTCCGCTTGGCAGGATTGCATCTGTTGTTACATTATGGGACAGGAAACCATCAGCGCCCAACACGGGGCCGTCGCATCTCACACGATGTTGCCCACGAGGACCGAGGAGCCGGAAGGCACTGCGGTCGAGCATATGCTCAGCAATGCCAGGGAGGCGACGGAACGCGAGAAGAACATGACCCTCTGGCAGTCGATCAAGATGTATCCCAAAGCCATCTTCTTCTCCATGACCCTCTCCCTCTGTATCATCATGGAGGGCTACGACGTCCAACTTCTCGGCAACTTCTACGGCCTGCTTCAATTTCGACAGAAGTTCGGCGTGCCTTTGGAGAACGGAGACTGGCAGCTCACCGCGAGTTGGCAGTCCGGCCTCCAGAACGGCACCCAAGTCGGTCAGATCTTGGGCCTCATGGTCGCCGGCATACTAGCCGATCGTTACGGGTACAAGAAGACGGTGTTG
Source organism: Monosporascus sp. CRB-9-2 (assembly GCA_004155915.1). Classification (NCBI taxonomy): domain Eukaryota; kingdom Fungi; phylum Ascomycota; class Sordariomycetes; order Xylariales; genus Monosporascus; species Monosporascus sp. CRB-9-2. Next base: position 95,501 of record QJOA01000200.1, on the reverse strand, counting down.
GGGGCATTGTTTGCTCTCGTTGGTTTTATCTTCATCCTCTTCTTCGCGCAGAACATCTACATGCTTTTTGTTGGCGGGGTTCTCTGCGGTTTGCCCTGGGGGGCTTTCCAGACCCTTACGGCGACGTATGCTGCCGACGTGGCCCCCATCGGCCTGCGACCCATCCTGACCACATACGGTATGCGACTTAACCACCCCGAGAATTCGTTCGGCCGAGATTTTGCTGATCCGCACTCTCAACAGTCAACATGTGCTGGGTAGTGGGCCAGCTAATGAGCACTGGTATCCTCCGCGGCCTCCTCACCCGCCAGGATCAATGGGCCTGGAGGATCCCCTACGCCATCCAATGGGCCTTTCCGCCACCCATCATCGTGGGCGTCCTCTTCATGCCCGAGTCGCCCACGTGGCTCGTCCGGCATGGCCGCCTCGCAGACGCCAAGAACTCGCTTCGTCGTCTGACGTCGTCGCTTACGGAGCAGGAAATCGAATATAAGGTTGCCATGATCGCACATACGAATGAGCTTGAGAGGGAAGCGCAGGAGGGCACCTCGTACCTCGACTGCTTTCGTGGCGTCAACCGCCGACGCACTGAGATAGCCTGCGGCGCCTGGATGGCCCAGGTCTGGTGCGGCATCTGGTTCGGTGGCAACGTCGTCTACTTCCTACAGCAGGCGGGCTTCGACGCCGAGCAATCTTTCAATTTTGGTCTTGGTATGGGTGGGGTCGCACTCGCGGGTACCTTGTGTGCATGGTTCATCCTGCTTCACGTCGGTCGCCGCACGTTGTACCTCGTCGGTCTGAGCGGCATGTTCATCATCTTACTGGCGGTGGGCTTCATGGGTATCCCAGAGCCGGTGCCGGCACTAGGCTGGGCCTCGGGCTCGCTGATGTTGGTCTATGTCCTGATCTTTGACCTTACTATAGGCCCAGTCGGTTATTGTGTTGTGGCTGAGATAGCGTCCACCCGCCTAAGGATCAAGACTGTCGTGCTAGCCCGGAACGCTTACAATATCGCCAGCATCATTGCCAACTTCCTCAACCCTCCGATTCTTAACCCTACGGCGTGGAATCTCAGGGGCAAGGGAGGCTTCATTTGGTGCGGGTTCTGTCTCTGTGTCCTGGTCTGGGCTTACTTCCGCCTGCCCGAGCCTAAAGGTCTCTCGCCCGCCGAGCTGGATATGTTATTCGAACAACGTGTCAGTGCACGCAAGTTCCGCAAGGTCCACGTGGACCCTTTCCAACGACCAACGGCCGAAGAAAAGTTATCTGAATGACGGAAGCCTCAACACTCCGCTTGGAAGAGTGCAACCATGGCATGAACGACGGCGAGTGCAATCAGACAATATGCTTATAACGGAGCATTCCAATAAGTGCGTGTTGTCAATAGTATAGCAAAGATCCGATTCCTAATGAGTACGTCGTGCAGGAGCGTTTTACGAATAACTGTTTCTTATACAAGGGACTCCTTGCTGATGGAGAAAATAAGGAGGCGGTAGGCGGTTCTAAGGTCGGTCGATCGTACCATGTAGCGCTACCCCGCCAGCCCCGCATCCAATCTAGGCCCCTAGAGTCTTAGGTGAAGGTAGGTACCTACTGGGTAGCTTACTTAACCTAATGGATCGGTATAGAAGCTAGGCGAGTCTGATGGTCGATGCGTTTACCATCACGTGGCGGAAATAACTTATTATCGCGACAGATATAAGGATCGACTTCAACCCTCTAAATCCGACTAGCCACTGTTGATAGTTCCCCAACCAAGGCCCAATGGAACTGTCTCCATACAGTCAATGAATTGCGACAGCTAGTGCTTTACGATGTTTACTGCCTTCCTCAAATGAGGACGTCGAATGCTTGCGACGGCTGTACTCTCCGGCGCGTCAAATGCAGGGGCGGCCCACCATGCACCGAGTGCTGCAAGCGCTCTGTTGACTGCACATTTCTTCGGGCCCGTAGGAAGCCGGGTCCGAAAGGACCGCGGCCATCGACGGGCCAGAGGATCAGAGAATTCCAGAACAATGAAGTCCTTCGGATAGGACCAAAGGCCGCAGAGCTCAGCGACGATCGAGTGCACGGCCCCTTAACGAGTCCTTTAAGGCACCCAAGTGTGCCGATCGACCAGTATTGCCGATATACCGAGATTTTCAAGCAGCGCCTAAGTGCGGTTTGGCCAGTCGTCGATTGCGATGCTCTGCTTCTGCGCCTAGCTCAGCGCCAGGACGACCACGAAACCCGTAGCCTTGCTGCGGCGTTATGCGCCGCCGTCATCGCTCAGCTACGACTCCCGGAACACACGGAGCCCCTGGATGGTATCTCTTCTCACCGATTCGCACTTGATGCGGAACATTTCAGGACGTTATTTGATTATCGAGAGTCGCTCACCATATTTTCCGTCCTGACATCATTCTTCCTGCATATTTATTATGCAAACACTCAGAAACTACGTACCGCCGGCCTCCTGCTACGAGAGTCTGTCTCCATCGCTCAGGGCATGCGTCTGGACCAACCCGCGGCTTATAGCAATCTCGCGCGCGTTGAAAGGATGTTAAGGCTCCGCCTGTTTTGGTTGCTGTTTGTTTCTGAAAGGTAAGACCATTGACTTGGCCACTCGGACACCCTGACTTATTAAGATAGAACTTTCTGCGCTGAGAACAGGTTGCAGCCTCTGCTCGCTCCAATAGATGAGCTGCCCATCGAGGAAGAAGGAGCGAATGCATCTGGCAACCCTTCTTCCGGGTTTCTACGTCTCATTCAGCTCTTCATACGCCTCGAACGGAATTTTATTGAGGCATCTGCTCAAACGGTGCCGGCTCAACTCCATATCGTTGAAAGAGAAAAGATGTCACAGTATCAGTCTTTTCTCAATCTCGACGTGGATAATGGTCCGTTTGACGAAGCCCAGTGGGTCGACCTGTTCGTCACGAGGCAGTGGATCCGCACTCTGCTGTGGGAGTACTCTGTGAGACATTTCTCTATGTCTTGTGAGTCGGAAGATCGAGCCTTCTCAATGCTGCTCCCTATATCTATCGCGCATGAGACGCTCCGCCTCTTCCACACTGTGTCTGATAGTGCTTTTCGGCCGCATGGCTATGGACTGGTAAGCCACGCATCTCAGGCGCGAACCCGGGAACCCCCGCTCATAAATCCTAGGAACTGAAAGTTTTCCGCATGGCCGACTCCCTCTTAGATACGCTAGCCTGCGTGCCTCCGACCAAGTGCAGCAACAACTCCATGCTTGTAAAGCCCAGAGACATACTGCACTCATTGGAGCAGGTCCTGTCTACAGTTGGGGGACCGAATTCTCCATTTCTCGCGCGTCTGCGGCAGTGCATGGCAGAGGCGGACCTCCCAGCCGGCTTACCGACTTGTCTCAGCCTCCCCGCAGAAAGCTACGCTGAGATTGATCCCACCACGGAGGAATCGGTTTCAAGTCCTTCGCCATCGAGTAGCCATTCGCCCATCTAGTCGCAATCTGGATGTCGGATATCAATTATGCATGGAGCATGAATCGAAGCAGAATTGCGGTCGCTACCACAGATGGCCACCCTGTTGTTATTCTAAGTCGATGCCACCGCCTATGATTTGTGGCCCTATTAATACAAAAGCTGATTCAGCCGGAAGCTTCCGAAAGTCAGATCTGCGGCTCCACGTAATCTCATGTAACTTTATTATATTTTACAGTTTTACATCCTTATCGTGTTTTTGGAAGATAACAACAGTTCTACACGTTACCTATTCAAGGCTACCAGTAAGAACATTCTGGTTTATAGCGACAGTACGGGGTGAACCAGCATCGTGCATGAGCCAGTCAGCTGTGCCAATGACGTCTATATGATGAAGTTCCATATGTGGGGCTATAGCAGACTCATAACATATCACTCAGTACTACATTCTTTATGTACGGAGTATAACTCTGCCATAGTTGCAGAGTTAAATCGGTCACCACCTATCGTAACTAGTCTAGTGCCCTAACCGTCTTTCAGCTGTCCTCTGCTTCATTCTCACCTGCCATGCCACCAAAGTTGACACCCACGCCACTGTCATCCCTCCGCGTCTCTCGGCACGCTATCCCCCCGCATAACCTCATCCCGAATACCAGCATCCAGAACAAGCCCCTGTTACACTACCACGCGGCCTTCCCGCCGGCAGCGCTGACGCCCTCCTCGATAGAGGCGCACCTCGCGTCGGTTGGGGTCGTGGAACCGCAGTGGCGCTTCTCCATGTACACGACGACGCACTTCCATTCCACGACGCATGAGGTGCTGTGCGTCAGCCGGGGCAGGGCGCGGCTCTGCTTCGGAGGCGAGGAAAACCCCGGGAGGGTCGAGAAGGACGTGGAGAAGGGCGACGTGCTCGTCCTGCCTGCCGGCGTTGGGCACAGACTCCTGGAGGATTTTACTGCGGAAGGAGAGGGCGGTTTCGAGATGGTGGGCTCCTATCCCAGGGGCTGTAATTGGGATATGTGCTATGGCAAGAAGGGGGAGGAGTCCAAGGTCCAGAGCATCGCAGGGTTGCCGTGGTTTCAGAAGGACCCGATATACGGAGATCAGGGGCCCGTGCTGGACGTCTGATAGTGTATTTTTCACTCGTTTCTGCAGACGTCTGCGGATTCGCTCCGGTCCGACGTTGCGCCGTTTCGCCTCTGTATATTAGGCCAGAGCTTTCGTGATGATCACTATTGTCGTAGAATAGGGGCAACTTGCATAGTCATCAAGCTTTAGGGAACTGTAGGCAACCCGTAATAACGTTATTCCGGGACTTCTACATTATGTAAAGTTTTAATTATCGCTTTTGAAAACCTTAATTATTTACTTCGCCATGGTCAACAGACTTTTGACCAGCTGCCCCCAAATTTCCTGCTTTTCCCTTCCCCCCGTATTGTCGTCTCCGGGCGATACTAGACAGCAATTTTATGAACAGCCTCAGCACAGGGCAGACAGCTTACGGAAACCCTGATAGCGACGAAACGAGCCAGACTAGGGATATCCTTCACGACGCATGAATTGATTACCCCTTCAATAACAATCTAGAACTCAGTCTGTTCCTGACGCAGCGGTGATGCTACAAACAACAACCATGACGTCCAAAATAAGGTTCAGCCCGGAATCGCAAACCCTGTACGCGCACGTGTCATTAGCAAGGATTAGCCAAAAATCCTCCTCTTCTACATAACCGCCAATGTCGGACCCGGAAACACGCACCGGCCTCTTGCCATCGCCTTCCGCCAAGGCCAGGGCGCCAGCCCCGCGAGGGTAAACGTGAAGGCCCTGCAGGATCGTGTCAACCACGTTATACACGACTGTGTGCGTCTCGTCAACATCTTGACTGAGCCCACGAACCGCATCGCGCTGGAGGCTGAGCTGCGTCTCGCCGCTAGCTGATACCAGGGAAATGAATACCAGGATCCGGAGAGGGTCGAGGTTCAAGACTCGCCGCAACCTGCGTTCAACTTCTCTATCTATGATAAACGACAGGAAAGACCAGAGTTACCCTAGGCGGGCAGCATTCGAGAGTTCCTTTTCATCTCCACATGTCTGCGCCTTAGTCTTAACTGCGATGACACTTACAATACGCGCGTGGGTGACGTTCAAGAGCAACCTTTAGGAACGGTCTTCCGCGATGACAGGCTAGAGTATGGTATGGTTGTCTTGGATATCTCGGATCTGGGTCGTGTGCGTTATGGCATCGTTGGCTTCGAAATAAACTACATGGCCGAAGTGGACGTGACCCAGACCGGTTATTGGGATTGCATTGAAGGGAGACCTCCGGAGGAGGACCCCGTGCCAGTGCTGGAAGAGCACCGATCGCGTTCACCACTATCTGCCGCCCAGTACATGAAGAAGTTTCGATGTTTTGATACCAAAGATGATATCAAGAACCTGAACAAAAGACCATTTGTTCAATTGAATGCTCTAGAGTGTATGTACTTCAACCTCATCGCTTCAGATGCTCGTTGATCTGGCCCTCATGCTGAATCTCATTGCAGGCATCTGGCCAACTACCGAGGGAGCACTGAGCCAGGCGCGAGACACCCCTGCAGCTAGTTCAGATCCTCCGAGTAAGGACAACGATATCCTCGATCGGGCTGTCGAGATTCTTATCCAAGACACCATGCGCAACGAAAGCGTAGATAAGAGAAAACACATCCAATCCATCAGTCATCCCGATTTCCAGGGGCACCTGCTCGAAAGCCTCCAAGAAGATCCACTTCGACTGGCCCCTTCAAAGGCCTTAGCGGATCTACTCCGTTTGGCATATGCAGGGCACTCGCACCTCAACTGGGTAGCATACAAGAACGTCAGCTATGAGCTCGTCGCGATTGCTCTTCAGTCTGAAGATCTCAAAGACGCGACTGCGCTGAGTCTTTGCATCGACCGCATCGGCGGTTCACTGACGGTGCTGCTCGAGGTTCTGTCTCAGTCCAAGACGATTAAGGGTAAGTGCTTCCTCCAAGAGCCGACGCGAACCAACGATGACTTGGTTTCGAAGCTGTTTGCCCGATTATGCGCATCACCATCAACCTCATCCATGCTTCAGACCAGCAAGATATTTCTGACGTGTGCGCACTCGACACCTTTGCGGAAGAAGTTCTGGCTCCCGAACCCAAGGAGCAGTAGTCACAATGGACCGAACTATACACCACCGATTCACGCCCTTTCTGTACAGCACATGTTTGTTCGATAGTAGTTTGTTGGCTTGAAGGACAACGCTAAGAAGTTTTGGCCTTGTCACTTCTTCCTTGGCGACGCCCTTCTGAGGCCCGAGCGTTTTGCCGTGGGATTTCTAGAGTACTGCCGCTCTGTGCTGACTGATAGGTATCTCTTCAGCTTTGCTAGTGCTCCGCCGGACCTTTTTTTCTTACAAGAAGAAGTCTTCTGGGATGGCCATTTCCCCTATTCCTGCCGAGAACTTCGCAATTTCTGGACGATGCAACATCACCAAGACAGGTAGCGGCGAGGCTGCTGAGCACCAACGCGAATGTTGGCCTCTAGTGAGAGACCTAGAATCTGGCAGCTGGGCTGTACTAGTTTCGCACGAGTGGCCTACCGGTGTTCCATATATTCAATACGCGTTCATTAGAGCAAGACAGCGGATTGTAGTTCCCGATGATATGTCGGCATCGCCAGGGCGTCTCGAAGGGCTTGTCGGACCCGAGTATGTGGAAGTGGTTGGGGCCTTCAACGAATTCCTACGGGAAACCGCATCCGAAGTCGACACAGCGCTACTGAATAGGCCAATGAACGAAACGCTACGCATCCTGAAGGCTAGATGGCCGACTGAGTTGGCGCCCGGCATGAGCCACATATATCTTCTTGACGATGGTGAGGCGCGTTCTATTCTAAGAGACTTTCTCGGGGATGCGGCATTTGTGAAAGAGAACTTGAAGCTAGCGATGCAGGTGAACCCCGAAGGTATCTGGCTCGCCCCCGTCCTGAACTCTTTTTCAGTCTTCTTTTTCCATCTTATGGTCGAGGCGACTCGCTCGCATCGAGGGACTAAACGGGCTGACCAGCCTACAGAGTGCAACTGGTATCTAGAATTGCTGGAGACAAACGATGCTCAAGGGAAGCAACATCGGGCAAGGAACACGGCCATTTTCAAGTCTCTTCTTGACCCTGATATTGAGGGCGAACACCCATTGGGCACAGAAAGAATTGTTTATGCCGATAATGACGACGATCTGTAACCGACCGTAGCGCACATTGAGACTAGATGGGAAGGCAAGACGACCGAGATGCGGATTGAAGAGCTCTATGCCGTCCAGCAGGGCGGCTAATTTAGTAGTGTTAAGCCCCTCTATCTTGTTATCCTTAACAGTATCCGCAAGCTTCCTTATGGGAACGTGCGTGGGTGGAGGAGTAAATGTGTTTCGTATCCAGCGTTTCCTTGACTACCGTCTTCCATGCCGGCCACTGCACCTCTTGAGGAAGCATGTACTTCTCCCTGGCAATGTAAAAGTCGCTCTTATGAGCTACGAGTGCGGCATACGAAAAGAAGGCCGAGCGCGCGTTCCTGGCGGCCCTGCACGCACAAGTTTGTCCGCTAGACATGAGGCCCAGTCTCTGAGGACAACGGAGGTACTCCTCCCGGAAGCACGGCTCGAGCAGGAACCGGAAGGGGCTTGATGAAGATGTGTCCCGTCGTCCACACGAGGTGCAGATCCATCTTCTCGGTAGTCACGACCTCGCGGTTGAGAAGGCGCTGATGGTGGAGCGGACGGGGTGGCATGGGCCGTCCCGCAAACCACAACCAGTTATGGATGTCGGCCAGCCGCCCCTAGATCAAGCTCCGCATCGATGCAGTCGTGAACGCCTGAGGACGTCGGGGTCGCTAAGTCTCCCATCGCGGTCCGGCGCAACACAGGCAGTAGGTCCGAGAGGTCGGCCATGACGCGTGGTGGCCCGTTACCTCCTGAAGCAGGCTCGGGTACCTGTGAATCTCTGTCAGTCTTGACGGTTCATGGACGGAAGCGAAACAGATGACCCACTTGGTCTGGCTCCGTCGAGTCTCGTCACTCATTTCGGCCGGGGTCTGGCATGTTTGCGTGCGAAGAAGTCAATTCTACCGCATCGTCTCATGACGAAGCCTAGCTCAGCGAGAGGAAACGATGACCCCACCCCCGAACCAAGTAGGACCGTTTTTGGGACTTAGGCGCTCGTCAGGGACTTGCCGTGGACGAGTTATAGGCCAGATGGAGCCACGGCGGCGGGACACTACGCTGTCCGAGATGTGGCACCCCGCTCACCTCTCCTCGAACACATCCGTCGGAGGCGGAGGACCAGATCCCCGTTTGGAAGCCTGGGGCCTTGTTCTGTCCCAGGTGACGAGCGCCTGCCGTACGACGGCCGGGCAGTTAAGCCGCTGCTTCCGGCGTAGTTCGGAGCGATCCTCAGGTGATAGGTCGAGCTCTGGTCACAAGTTGTTTTGGCGCTTGTCTGGACCGGTCTGTAGTCTTGTAGAGTTCTTGGAGCAGACGTCCACCACTTTGCGTACAGTAGCTGTTGGTGTCCTGATCCCCCAGTTGATTGCTTAAAAGGTCCGCCGCCTGCCGAGGGTGTAACGCTTGCCATCCGAATCTGCTCGCCAATGGACAACATGAACCGATGTGCGGCGAAGTATAGAAGTGACTTTGTCAGCCGTAGACGTGGGACTCGTCGAGATCTCTTCGAGGAGCGTCATTGGTACTCCTACATAAACCTTTCCGGGATAGATCAGTTGCAGATCACAGGTTTCCGTTCATTTGCCCCGTCGTGCGGTACCCGACATCTCTCTCGAGGTAGCCTGCCTGCGCTCACCGCCAGATTTCCAATCTCGTGAATATCAAATGTAAACATGAGGAGCCGGGCCTATTCTTGGCTTTTCGCCGACACCTACGTCACGAGTTTGTGGCGTCTCTTGAATCCTTCAGGCTTCTTTCAGACACGAAGGCACTGGACTTGGAGATCGGATCGCCCTGGTACGCCCAGAACCACCGGCTCTCAAACCTTACAGGCGCCGCCCCAAACAACCCTCTATGCACCGCTCTGCATGACTTAATCGCCAAGAGCAATCTCCAAAAGCTCTACTACCACGGCCAGATCAACTCGCCGTTCTTCTGGCACACGGATTGAAGGAGCCTGATTCACCTTGAACATGCCTCGAGAACCTTCACACCCTATTCAGCGTCGCCAGTCCCTCGGGCCGGTGGTACTTCGGGGACTCCCCCAACAACGGATTCAACGAGTCCACCAGCGACCATCCCCTGCCGCCCAGCCCCCGGGGTCATTTCCCGCCCGGCTACGGCAACGCGGAGGAGACGGAAGCCGCGCTGGCCTTCGCGCGCTCCATGCAACCGGAGACCGACGAGGACGAGCTCGGCGACAGCCGCCAGGACTTCCGCCGGATCCTGAACAATGAGGTTATGGTCCCTATGCTGGATGCATTCGCGCGCCGGCTGGCGCATATACGGTCACTGAAGTCCGCGTGCATGACACGGAGGTCCTGGGGGAGTGGGGCAACTGGTTCGTGTCGTACAGGGCGCCGGGACACGCGTGCGGGTTCGGGAAGTACCTGCAGGGGCCGGACGCGGAGCCGTCTCGGGCGCGTGTCATTTTGCACGTGGAGAACTGGAGGCCGGGAGAGGACCTGCTGGAGTTTTTCCCCAGCATTGGGAAGGAGACATTTTGGGGAAGAGGGAGTTGTCGCTTTCTTGCTGTTCCTGTACTAAGCGATATAGCCTCCGTAATTAGGGGTATTCTCGTCGGTTTTGAGCCGCGTGTACCCGCGGGAGCTTGCGATGCCGAATCACCATCGCGAGAGGATGTGAATAGCGCAGACGGCGACTGATAATATCGGGGTTGGCACTATGACTGAAACAGCAAGTTCATAACTGAGGTAGATCTGACCTGAGTATGAGGAAAGGGGAGTCGGTCTCTTAAAAGCATGCATGCACATCTCAAGGTAATCTTGAGGCGTGTTTGAAAAGGGGTAGGCTTATTTTGAGCCTATCTAGGAGCGGTTATACTGGATGAACTCTTTGATGACTGCCATAGTCGACTACTCCAAGTTCCTCGGCCCTGCTGGAGAGGTTCATTAAGCTTGCCGGCAGGAGTCTATGATGTTCCTCCGGAAATTGATGCCGAACCAGTAGATGTCTTTGTCCCATGACAGTTTGATCGCATGTCCGTAACTCTTGCGTAAGACTTTGCAATAACTCAGGCAGCCCCAGCGTCTGTATACTGGGCCCTGGGGAGCACTTCTGCAAGCGGACATGGCGTGGCCGCCAGGCTCTGGTGCCTAGGACGGCCGGCACATACATTCCAGGACGCCCCTTGATCCCGAATTCTTACATTTTGGATACTGTGTCGAACTTTCCCTCTTGCCTCCTGTGAGCATCCTTGACCGACGACCAACCATGCCTTATTAGTCTGCAAGCATGCGGAGGAACGGCATGCCAAATCCCGTCATGGCAGGGCCGAGGTTGCTGCCTAGGAGAAGTCCGCTGTTCAAATTCGAAGAGTTCCCCGTGTATTACTCTCCGTGTACAGGCACACTCGATAAGTCCTTAGATTACGCAGCGCCTACATATTTTGTAACCTCTTAAGACTTAGCACTCCACAAGAGACGGCTCTGGGGTCCGGTTACCCAGTTATTCTTCACCGCCTGTCAAATGTCGCTGGTAATTCGACCGGATGGCCCTCCGCCCCCAACTCCTGTGGCATAGCCGTGTCCGCCATCTCCTGCGGTACGGACGTGTACGCCATCTCGGGCGGTGCCTTCACCGGATCGTGATGTGATGCAGGCGAGGGGCCGTAGCCCGGACCACCCTGGTGATGATCGTAGCCATGGTCATAGGGCGCGGATGCAGTCGTAGAGTCTGGTCCCGAAACAGGGGCGGCCGTCTTGCGTCTGCGCATAAACCAGAAGGCAGCGACTGCGCCTAAGCCTAAGCCACCTAGACCGATACCAATACCGATGCCTGCCTGCGCGCCGGTGTTCAGCCCCGTATCGGCGGCGGGTGGGCTGGAGGCCGCATCAGTTCCCGCCGGAGTTGGAATCGTCGAGAGACTTGTCGTTACTGGGCTCGTTGTCGAACTGGGCGTGGCGCTTGGGCTCTCTGAAGCTGTGGTGCTAAGCAGCTCTGGGCCGAGGGTTGTTAGGCTGCGCTGGCTCAGTTCATAATTCCATTGCACGCTATTCGATCCATAACCGGCTGATGTGTTGGGCCGCAAGTTGAACCAGCAGGGCGAACCGTCATCCGTCCAGTCCAGTTGTATCGCATGCGATCCATTGAAGGGCTCAACTTGATCGAGGGTCTTCTCTGGGCAGAAGTTCAGCTTCGGGTTGTCTCAAACTGCTGCGCTCCTGTCTCAACCGCGGCCTTGGCTTTGGGAAAACAGCCGAGCAAAGGAGGGGGGCAAAATTGAGTCGACTCACGTATAACACTACCGCTGTCTGACAAGCAAAAGGTATACAGTAGCGGCTCGCCGAAGAAGGAGGTCCATGCCACTCGGACGGTATCCAAATAATGAAAGGTTAATGACTCTGATCGTGGCGGGTATACCCATCTAACGCCGTGGTCCGGATCATTAGGATCGATTTGTGCCGATGCCAGCCGGGATAGTCTCAACAGCCCAACTGTGAGGCATACGAGGGCGTATTTCATGGTGATCAAGACACGTTCCAACGCGTCGCCGGCTTATTGATCGCATTGCACAGGAGAGGATCCTAGACTAAGCTGGGAGAGAGAATCGTGGAGTACGCGGTAGCGTGGAGGAGACGATTACCTAACCCGCCGTCATTGCGTCTCAAACCACCCCCGGCCCGCGGGTAGCCTAGGCGCCCTTTAGTGCGGACCAAGCTGGCGACAGGCTGTTGGCTGCGCCCTGATCCCCTGAGAGCCGAGAGGCCTTATCTAAACTATTTTCGTATAAGCCATCTTGGCGCAGAAGATCCCTCGTTGCCAAATATAGAGAGAGATTATCCCAGGTCGTGCACCATTGCACCTCGCTTCGCTTGTCCCTACATCTCTGTCCACTCGACCTTACCATAATAAAACGGTGATAATGAACGACCAGAGCCCAAAGTGGTCAGCTGATAACGGACGAGAGAGCTAGCCCCCTGGTATCAGTTATCCCAGGCCCGATTACCAGATGAGTATTATAGCCCTAGGTCCAATAACACATAGATGGATGATACGAGATTCGGCCGCATCGACGCGAAGTACACAAGCCAGACTCCTGCGTACGACTTCCGACTGTTTGGTGGCTCATTGGGCGGTCCCCAACCTTACTAACACCCCAGTTTGAAGTCGGATGTATTTCGTCCAGTGGCCCCCTACCATTCCGGAACGATTCACTTTGGGATAGGGCTGCCTCTTCATGACGTACACGAGCCAGCGCAAAGTCACTGGCCAGAAAATCCGGCACCTTGGTGACAGGCAAAGGATACAAAGGGGGAGGTGGAGAGGATACCGGGAAGTCGACCCAGTGGCTGAAACGGCCAGGGATCATTGAACATGCGTCAAGATTTGAGATCCACGCACATCATGCCAGTCCCCCACCCCCCGCCGGGAGGGTAGGAGCTGTGTATCTTAACGTTGTCTCTAACGGTCATATCTTAACTTTCTTACTCCAATGGCATGATCCCCTTGAAACTGCCATCGCCATGCACCATGAACTCATCGTTCATTTGACCGCTCTTGCCGTCGCTGATCCTTGCCCAGCCATTGGGTCGCGGGCTAACGTTCAGCCCGCCCATCTCAAGTGTTCGACGGACTTCAGTTTGTACCAGCGCCCGTATCGGTTTTACAAGCTGAGATGAGACCTGCCATCCTCGAGGATGTACGATTTTGCACGCTGTACGAGCCGATCTCTTCTTGCGGGGACTGCCCTCGCCGCAGTACTTCCACGAAATGTCGACGCTGCGGCCGATGAAGAGTTTAAGGCCCGGGAAGACTGTCGGAGTCTCCGCACATCGCCTTCGAGTCCTCGGGCGTCTTGATACGCTCGGTGAGGTCGTTCTTGCCATCTTGGTTCTTAACAACGTCGCTGGCCTAGTGGGAAAGGACCATTTAATGTTAGCGGTTGTCACTATGCGCGCTTCGAGAGCAGTGCAGCATCCGCGTCCCAGCGTCCAGTTTCGGACACTGTGTGAAGTTCGATAACTACTATGCTCCTGAAACAATCTTGAGAAATGGCTACTGGGAGAATCACTTCCCTCAGATCTGCCCAAGTCTGCGACGAGGATCCGTGATTGTCATGCTGGATAAGGTCGGAGACTGAACACAGTGGCGCAATAATGATGCTGAAAGGAGTCCAACTTACGCCTCTCGTCCCCTATTACAGCCGGCTGTATCTCTAAGCTAGTAAGCTAGTACATATAGGCGCATAAGATGTCAGGATCCCAAAAACCGTCTTGGGAGACACGGTCCACAAGGTCTGAAGATGCGTTGATCACGGGACGGTGGAAGCGGTTCACCCCCTGGTCCTACCTACAATACGCATGGCTATGTCTTCAGTCGCTGCGCAAGGCAGTTCCTCCATCTGGTGGGTATCAATACGTTGCGGGCGGATGACCTTGAAGACTCGGAGTTAGCGATTTCCACCGCGGAAATGCGGATAATACAGCAGGTCCCCAAGGCAGAGAGAGTTCCGGGGGACGAGGCACACAATTGGCCCTGGTCGGAACTTGGGGTGCTAGCTTACCAGGACTAGGCTGACATTTTGCATTCTTATTAAGCTTGCGGCCGCTAGTAAAATCATCTCAGGGAGGTCGATGCGACGAATGACGATGTCATTCGAAGGTCTCCTATAAGCTGATCATACGCATATATCAAACCGGACCACATCTCATGCCACATCTGACGCCCCTATCTATACGCTTTGGCCCCCTATTCGCCGGGTTTCGCCCTTTAGATGATAGAGAAGTATTATCATGTAGCCCTGGCATGGTCTACTCTTCACACATACATCATGACTACGGAACTCCTGATAGTCCAAACAACATAGCCATGTAATTATCAAGGACGAAGGTATGTATTGACCAATCTACTCTGGTCAACATTTCTCGCTCTCCCAAGTCGATTGCATGCTCCACTCACTTGCCTCCTGATATACTACGGAACGGAAAGTACCGAGGAGCTCGAGGACGACGGATTGAAGCTGAACTCACACGGCGCTCCTTAACGCTACAGTTGGCGTCGGCGCAAGATACACCACAGTTAGCATAGGCGCTCTTCGATAGAGGAGGCTTGGATCCCGCTCTGATGCGCGGGGTAGGCTTTCGTTCCAAGGGTTCTCCTGTAGTCGCCCCTGAGGAGCTGAACGTATTGGCGCACCGCCTCGTACGAGCACCGCGTTCTGTCAAAGCGTCACTGGCTGTCGCCTCGCTTTCGTAACCATCAAGCACCTGCTCGTCGGAATCCCATGATTTCGCAACAGATAGGGCGGATTCGGCCAAACCGTCTCGGGAAGCGGGAAACGGAAGGCCGAGTGGTGCTTGGGGCTCCGCAGACGGCGTGGTCTCCTCCGAAACGGGTGGTCCTGCCTTCGGAGCTTCTGGCTCCTCTGTGATAGAGTGAGCTTTCTCTTTGTTTCGAGTGGAGAATAGAGCTCTTCTCTTCAGCTCGAGTTTCTTCGGATCGAATGAGTCTGGCATGACGTCCGAGCAACGCCACTTGTTGCGCAGATAACGCTCATAGGCCTGATGGTCGTAGTCCGACGGTGATCTTGCCACATGACTCAATCCGTTCCATAAGTTCGCTTCGCTTCTGGCGTCAAACTCACCGCGAAAGCCGCTATGACGGTCGAAACGCTTCGGAAAGTCAGGAATACGTTCGGACAACATCCTCGATAGACTTCGCTAGTTAACCTTTCGACCGTAAAAGGGATTTGGGGATTGGTGGAAAATTGCTTTGGGTGACCGTCCAAAGTATTGAGTGAGCGGGCAAAGTCCTTGGTCGGTTTTATCCTTATGAAGCTAGACTCTTTCACTTCAACTCTACTTCTGTTTATCTAAACAATTCTCTCAAACACAAAGGTAACAAACATGTACGTCACTGAAGCTGATACTTTGAAATAAGAACAATGAGGCGAGCGACGACGTACGACGCTAGTCGGCTAGGGTCTGCGTATTGTGCGAAACGTAACCAAGACCCTGTTGATGTAATCGAAATGGATAGGAGGATTCTCGGCCTACCTAGCATAAGACATTCGGCCCCGTCGTACCCTACCTCTAATGAAGAGTATGTGATTAGCCTATACGGTTTGTAATTAATATTCATGTTGTCGCAGAATAGGGGTCACTTGCTTAGTCATCAAGCTCTAGAAAACTGTAGACGCCCCACAACAACGCTGTTACGGGGCTCTCATACTGTATATAGAGCTTCCTAGCTATTATTCTCTAAAGCCAGAACTATTTATAATAATTTACATTTTCCATATTTTATGTAATTTTTTCCGGCAATTATCTTAATTATAATAGTTATGAACCCGGTATTTTAATTATGTAAAATAGTTACGGTTAAATTAATTATAACTTTTTATTTATTAATTTAATATTTTATTACTTTTAATATATCGAATAATTGTATTTTTAAGGATATAAATTTTAAAAATTATTTTAATTATTTTAAATAGTTTTTTTTTTTACGTTTTAATACTTTTTTCCGCAGTATTTAATATTTTATTAATTTAGAGATATTTAATATTAATTGTTTAAAAACGTTTATAAAATTTTTATATTTTAAAAATATATTACGGAAATTAAGGTTTAATTATAAAGATAATATATAAAGGTTTTAATCGTTTAATAAAATTATTATGTTAATTTCGATTAATGTAATTTTATTTTTAAAGTTTTTAATAAATTAAAACCCGTAAATTTAAGAAAAAATTATAAAAATTATAAACGTTTATAAAACAATTAATATTAAATGTACCTAAATTAACTATTAATATATTAATATTTAAACGTAAATTAACGTAATAGTAGAAAATTAAATTCTTAAAAACGTTTAAATTATTTTAATTATATAAAAAGAAATTACGATTTAAAATTTATTTAAAAAATTACGAAATTAATTTGCCTTTTTTAAATTAAATATTATTATAACGGTACGTAAAAAGTATCGTAAAAGTTTACGTTTAACCGAAATAAGTTATATAAAGCTTAATTAATAACACCAGATTTAATTTATTATTTATATTTAAACGAAAACGTATAATTTTTAAGAAATTAAATGTTTATTTACGGCAAAAGATTTTTTAAATACTATAATAAAACGTTTTATATTAAATTAAAATTAAACGAAATTTTTTTAACATTATCCGGAATAATTTATTTAATAAATTTATTATAATTTTAAAAAAAATTAAGGATTTAATTTTCGGTAATATATTACGAAAACAAATTACGGGCCGAAATTTAAAAGCTCGAAATTTTCGTTACTTTAATACCGGGATTATTTTCCGAACTAAAATTAACGTTTTTATTTAATAAAAAAATAATAAATATTTTTATTTTATTACGTTAAATAAAATTTATAAATAAAGGTTTGTTAAATATATTAATTTACGTTTCGTAATTACGGAAATAATCGTTTATAGATTTTGTTACTTTAATAAAAAAGAATTAAAACGAATTTACGAATATTTTAAATATAATAAATAAATAAAAATCCGCGATAATTTTATAAAACTTTTTAAATAAAAAAAGTTAATCCGGAATATTATAAAATAATTAACGTTTAATAATAATATTGATATTAATACGTAATTCGGTAATATTATAATAACGTTAATCGATTTTTATATTTTAAATATTTATATTATTATTTATTGCGCTAAATATTATTTATTTTAATTTATTTTAGTTAATAATTATAAAGTAAAGTATATGATAAATATTAAAAATTCATTTATTTTCGGTTTTTATTTATTTAATATTATAAAACAAATAATAAAAACGGAATTATTTTTGTTACCGATTAATAATATATAAAAAAAATAGATTATAGAAAAAGTATTTAAAATTTTTGAAAAGTTATAATATAATTTTATTTTTAACGATATAATAATAATAAAAGGTTTTTACGTTAATATTATTTCGAGAATTTTATTTCGGAAAGTTAAAATTTGATATTACGATTTAAATTTTTTTTAAAAAAAATGAAAAAACTAATAAAAAAATTATTTTTATAAAGCTTATTGAAGTATATAATTTAGTTTTTTTTTTAAAAATATATAAACCATTATTCTTTTATTTAAGTATTTTATTAATAATTGCGTAAATTTTAATAAACGTTTTAATATTTCCGATAATTAAAAAAAAGCCGTAAAAACGATTAAGGAATTTTTTACGTTTTTATAAAAAAGGAAATGATATTTAGCATTTTAAATTTGAATATTTAAAACTTATAATATTAAAATCGTTCGTTAAAAACGGTAAAAAAGGTATTATAAATAAAACGGTACGTTTAAAATATAAGAATTATATTCGTATGTACGCTTTTTAAATAATTTTAAAACTTTTTTAACGTATTATATAAAATTATTTCGATTATTTCATAAAATTTAATAATTTTAAGTAATTTTTAATAATTAAAAACAAATATAATAAAAAACTTTTCACCTTTTTAATAATCGATCGTAGAAAAAAAACGGTATTTCATATTATTAAAACTTTTAAATATTAAATATATAAATAATATAAGTTTTTTTTTATAAAATTAAGTAAAATAATAATACTGAAATAATCGTAATACACGGATTTAGAAATTATTAAATATAATATACCGGAAAGAAAATTAAATTTAAAATATTTTTCTCTACATTAAAAAATTTACAAAAAAATTAAACGAATAAATTAAAAATTAATTAATAAAGCTTTTAAAATAAATTTGGAAATAAATTCTTTTAAGGATTTATAATTTGAAATAATAAAAGTAATAACGTAATTATATAATATAAACCCGAATTATACGTACGATTTTTATTTATTTAATAAAATATTCGTTCGTTAATTTAAATAATATTACCGTTAATATAATTTTATTATTATAAATATAATTACGATAAACCTTAAACTTAATTAATTTAAAATTTAGGTATATAACGCGTAAACGTATTTATTAATAAAAGATAAAAAAGTTTAAAAAAAAAGGTAAATATAAAAATTAAAACCGAAAATTTATATCGGTTATTTAATAAAGTATTAAACTTTTAATATTTACAAATAGTAACGTTTATTTAATAAATATTATCGTAATATATAAAATAATAAAATATACTTAATTTTAAATCGATATTAAAATAATATTATTTATTTATTTCCGTTATTATAATAAAAAGATTATAAAAATATATTAAACGGTTTAATATTATATTTAATAAAGCCAAAATTTATAAGGATTAATTAAAGATTAAACCGCCGAAATATTTAACAAATTTCGAAAATTAGTTTCAAGCGATATTTTTAAATAAAAACGTTAAAAAAAAAATTCAAACGTTTATCGAACGTAATATATAAAAGGAAATATTAATTATATAAATTAAGTTTAAATTAATTCTTTTTAAATAAATATTTATATATAAATTCGATAAAATAAATTAATTAAAACGTTATAATTTACGTATATATATATAACGATTTTTAAAAAATAAATTTACTTATTAATACGTATATTATTACATTTATAATTAAAATTTTTAAAATAATAATAATTATAATTATTAAATAAAATTTTAGAATCCGTTAATACGATATAAAAATAGCATTTTTAAACGTTTTCGGAAAAAAAATTTAATAATTTGGGGTTTTTTAAACAGCTTTAAAAATAGCGATATATATACGGAAATCGAAAATCTTTTTTTATAAGTTTAAAATTTTATTTTTATTATAATATCGAACAAAATTTATTATTTTATAAAAATTAAGGTTTATTTTTTTTAAAAAAAAGCCGTATTTGTTTTATAATAAATAACGTACGTTTATTTTTATATTTTTTATAAACGATTTATTATTTTTTTATTATCGAAATTATTAATTTATAATTAATAGATTATTTTTTAACTTATAAAAAATATATGTAAATTAAAAAATTAAAGTAAATTAAATTAATTTTTCGATATTTAAATAATTCGCAATAAATTAAAAAAGTAAATTATTTTAATATATAACTTTTATATTAAAAGGATTATTATTTATTTTAAGTAAATAAATAACGTTTATATACTATTACTTTTTTAAAGATGAAAAAATTATTTTTAATAACGAAATAATTTTTAAAAAATAAATTAAAATTTATTAAAAATACTTAAATTTTATTTTATCTATAATAATTGTTACGGCCAGTGAAATATAGCATGATAGCTAGTTTATTGGCGCTATAAACGAAGATTCTAAGCTGAAAAAAAGAAGGAAGAGAAGGCAGAGTTGCAAAATGCGTGAAGATTTACAAATGTCCCTACTCTCTGTATGGCAGGTGGCTAGTTCGTATGGCAGCTATCAGCCCCACGTAACGGTTGCCAGCCTTACGGTTTGATCCTGGTGGTTATCGTTATATTACCCCTTTTTAAAAACTTGTATACGATTAAAAAAAGTATACGAATTTTTATTAATTATAAATATCATTTTTTTTTATTAATCCGACTTTTACTTTTACGGCCTTATTATTATTAGGATAATTTTTATTAATTTTATCGGCTGCCGTTACGTATATTTATTTTTGTAAACGGATTAATAATTTTAATACTTTAAGATATTTCGTATAAAACCGTTTTATTACGATCGGTACGTTTTTAAAATTAATTATAAAATATTATATTTTATCGGAATCGTAATTTTTTTATTTAGTTTAATATTGTAACTTTTTATAACGCCCGTTAAGTTTTAATTATTCGATTTATTTTATTTCGAATTTTGGTTTACCGTTAATTTTTTTAAATAACGGTAATATTTAAATTTATTAAGATAATAAGTTATCGTCGGCTTTACGTAACCGATCGGCATAAAATAAATTAATTATTTTATAATTCGGCGGCAAATTAAAAATAAAATTATATTTATTTTTTTTATAATTTTAAAAAATTTTATTTATTATAAATTTAAATAAATAATCGGTATTTACGTTACGAAATCTTTTTTACGGAAAAAAACTTTATCGCCGACTTTAAAATTAACTGGATAACGTTTTTTATTAACTTATATTTTTTAAC
This sequence comes from Monosporascus sp. CRB-9-2, assembly GCA_004155915.1. Lineage (NCBI taxonomy): Eukaryota > Fungi > Ascomycota > Sordariomycetes > Xylariales > Monosporascus > Monosporascus sp. CRB-9-2. The sequence continues at coordinate 74,808 of QJOA01000200.1, read as the reverse complement.
TTTTTTACGTTTTTAATACGGTTTTCTTTATAAATATTTAAACGTTTTTAATTTATTTAATAATTATTAATATTCGTTAAATTAGCTTAATTTTTGCTTTTATTATATTTAAATTTAATAATAATAAATTCCGGATATTCTTATTTAATATAACCTTTAACGGAGTTATATTAATTAACGAATATTATAATAAATTATACGTAAAATTTAATACCGGTATATATATATTTTAATTGTTTTAATATTTATCGATATAAAAACGTAAACGTTAATTTAATTTTTAATTCGTAAATTTAATAATTTTTTAAATTTACGGATATTAAACGTTTTCGTAACAATATTTTGTATTAATAAATTCGTTTAATTTAATTAAAAATTAAAAAATAAATTATTTTACGTTATCGTTAATCCAAATAACAGGTATTTTAAAAAAATAATATAAATATTAATAATATCGATTAATTAGGATTTCGACGGTATTAATCTTTTTACTTAACAAAATTATTATAATCTTATTAAATTTATTAATAAACGTTTATACATAATTATAACCGTAACGGTTATTTAATATATTTTTCCCGTCGATAACGACATAATTCCAAATATTATTCGGAATAAAAAAAAAGTAAAAAAATTCCGGGGTTTTATTTCGAAACGTTTTATTCCGATAATAATTGTAATAATTCCGAATATATTATCGGATATTTTACTTAAGCCGGAATTAAGTATATTTTTATATTAACATTTTAATTATTTTATTTTAATTAAAATACGTAAATATTTTAAATATATAAATTTTGCGGATAAATACGGTACGGAAAAAAATATAACCGTTAATTATTTTTTCGGATATTATTAATTTATTATCCTTTTTACTTAAATTTTATACCTTATTTTCGTAACGGATAAAGTTAATTAAATCGGCATTTTATAAAATATTCTTAATTTATATCTTAATCGACATCTCGTTAATAATAATAATAATAAAATTTAATTATTTTAACAAAATTAAAATCTGGTTTTTTTTTTATTTTTTTAAATTTTAATTATAAATAAATTTACCGTTTTTCGTAATAAAATATCCACAGTAACATTTTTTTTACCAAATTAATATTAAAAAATAATATTAAAATTTAAAAAAAAAATCGGCTTATCGAATTTAACGCATAAAAAAACGTATTTATTCGCAAAATATAATAAAGTTTAATAATCGGTAATAACAAAAAACTTTTGTTTCCAAAATTTAAGGTAATAATATTTAAAAATCTAAATTACTGTAAGCAACTTTCGGTTTTAAATAAAATATACCTTTTTTATTAAGGTTATAATTTTCGAAAAATATTTTATAAATTTTTATTCGTTATTTTTTTATTATTACCAAATAATATTTTTAATTACGTTACGGAATATATTTATTTTTACTTTAATTAATCGATTAAATCGAAAAAAGGTTAAAATTAAAATTTTATAAACAAACCGTTTTATTTCTTTAAAAGCCCCTTTTTATTTAAATTTTATTACGAAAAAAATATCTTTTTTTAATAAACGGTTTAATAATTCGGTTATATCGCTTTTATAATAACAAAATATTTATACGTAATTACAAAATTTTATAAATAAACGGATTACGGTATAATTATTAAAATTTTTAAACTTTTATTTTTAAATTACTTTAATTTTAATTAAATTAATAAAAATATTTACGTTTATTTCCATAATAATACCGAAATAATTTACTTTTTTAACGTTAAACCGGAACTTTTTAATATTTTTTTAAAGATTAACTTTATATAACCGATAAATAACTTTTTTGTAATATTTTTAATATTTTTTTAAGGGCGAAATAAATTAATACGTTATCGGCGTAAACGTTTACGTAATAATTAAAAAGTTTATATAATTAGGCATTAATAAACGATTATTACCAAATAAAGCTTATTTTAAGTTCGAATAAAAATATTTTTTATTAAAACGTTTTTTAACGGATTTTAAATATTATTAAATATTCCGATTTAATAATAATACGAAATTTATAAAACGTTTAAATAATATCGATTTTAACAAAACGTTTAACGTTTCGATAATTAAATATAATACCGTTAAATAAAAAAGTTAAAATAAGGTAATTTTTTAAATGTTAATTTTTTTAACAGTAATCGATATAAAATCGGCGTTCCGATAAATAAAATTTTAAAGTAAATAAAATTAAAACGGTATTTCCTTATATATATAATTCGATAAAATTTATTTTTAATAATTTATTTATTATTTTTTTTAACGGAAAATATTAAATAAACGTTTTATAAATAAAAGGTTTAAAAGTAAATATCGGCCGGTTAAATTTTAAAATTACGTTATAACTAAATCAAAAATCTAAAAAAGTATTAACTTTTTTTAAAAAAAAAATCCTTTTAAGTAAACAAAGGATTTTAATAAAAGTTTCCGGATTCGTTTTACGTATTCCGGATTTTTATTTTCGGGAAAAAAAATTTTTTAACCGTTATATATTTTCTATTTTTATAAAGCAATTACCGTTATAACGTTTAATTCTTTATTTTTAAAAGAAATAATTTTTTAAAATAATAAGTATTTACTTTATCGTTCCGTACGGAAATCGGTTTTTAACCTATTCGTTAACAAGGCGATAATTACGTTATTTTTAATAATTTTTATAACGGAAATAATCGGCTTAATATTATATGCATCCGGTATATCTTTATTTATCATATCTAACGGAATAATAAATACGGATATTAAAATAAAATCGCTTTTAGGTTTTCTTTATAAATATCGAAAAATTTAATATTATTTATCGGCCTTTTCCATAATACGTGTTACGGCCAGCAAAATATAGCATGATAGCTAATTTATTAGCGCTATAAACGAAAATTCTAAGCTAAAAAAAAGAGGGAAAAAAAGGTAAAATCGTAAAGTGCGTAAAAATTTATAAATGTCCCTATTTTTTATATGGCAAGTAGCTAGTTTGTATAATAGCTATCAGCCCTACGTAACGGTTACCAACCTCACGGTTTAATCCTGGTAATTGCCGTTATATTAACCTTTTTTAGAAATTTATATACGATTAAAAAAAGTATACGAATCTTTATTAGTTATAAATACCGTTTTTTCTTTATTAATCTAGTTTTTATCTTTACGGCTTTATTATTATTAAGGTAATTTTCGCTAATTTTGTCGGCCGCCGTTATGCGTATTTATTTTTGTAAACGGACCGATAATTTAAGTACTTTAAAATATTCCGTATAAAACCGTTTTATTACGATCGGTACGTTTTTAAAATTGGTTACGGAATACCATATTTCGTCGGGATTGTAACCTTTTTATTTAATTTAATATTATAATTTTTTATAACGTTCGTTAAGTTTTAATTATTTAATTTAATTTATTTTGAATTTTAATTTACCGTTAATTTTTTTAAGTAACGGTAATATTTAAATTTATTAAAATAACGGGTTATCGTCGGCTTTACGTAACCGATTAGCATAAAATAAGTTAATTATTTTATAATTCGGTAATAAATCGAAAACGAAATTATATCCGCGTTTTTTTATAACTTTAAAAGGTTTTATTTATTATAAATTTAAACGAATAATCGGTATTTACGTTACGAAACCTTTTTTACGGAAAAAAACTTTATCGCCTATTTTAAAGTTAATTAGGTAACGTTTTTTATTAATTTATACCTTTTAACGTTTTTACGTTTTTAACGCGGTTTTTTTCGTAAACGTTTAAACGTTTTTAATTTATTTAATAATTATTAATATCCGTTAAATTAATTCGGTTTTTGCCTTTATTATATCTAAATTTAACGATAATAAGTTCCGGATAATTTTATTTAATATAATTTTTAACGGAATTATATTAATCGATAAATATTATAATAAATTATATACGATATTTAATGCCGGTATATATACATTTTAATTATTTTAATATTTATCGATATAAAAATATAAACATTAATTTAATTTTTAATTTATAAATTTAATAAATTTTTAAGTTTATAAATATAAAACGTTTCCGTAACGATATTTTATACCGATAAATTCGTTTAATTTAATTAAAAATTAAAAAATAAATTATTTTATATTATCGTTAATTTAAATAACGGGCATTTTAAAAAAACGATATAAATATCGATAATATCGGTTAATTAAGGTTTCGGCGGTATTAATTTTTTTACTTAATAAGGTTATTATAATTTTGCTAAGTTTATTAATAAACGTTTATATATAATTATAACCGTAACGGTTTTTTGGTATATTTTTTTCGTCGACGGCAACGTAATTTTAAATATTATTTGGAATAAAAAAAAAAAAAAGTTCCGGGGTTTTATTTTAAGGCGTTTTGTTTTAACGGTAATTATAATAATTCCGAATATATTATCGGATATTTTATTTAAGCCGGAATTAAATATATTTTCGTATTAATATTTTAATTATTTTATTTTAATTAAAATACGTAAATATTTTAAATATATAAATTTCGCGGATTAATACAATACGGAAAAAAATACGGTTATTAATTATTTTTTCGGGTATTATTAATTTATTATTTTTTTATTTAAATTTTATATTTCGTTTTCGTAACGGACAAAATCGATTAAATCGGTATTTTATAAAATATTTTTAATTCGTATTTTAGTTAGTATTTCGTTAATAATAACGATAAAAAGATTTAGTTATTTTAACGGAATTAAGGTTTAGGTTTTTTCCTTTTTTTTTCGGGCTTTAATTATAAGTAAATTTATTATTTTTTATAATAAGGTATCCGCGGTAACATTTTTTTGTTAGGTTAATATTAAAAGGTAATATTAAAGTTAAAAAAAAAAATTAATTTATCGGATTTGGTACGTAAAAAAAACGCGTTTGTTTATAAAGTATAATAAGGTTTGGTAATTGGTAATAATAAAAAACTTTTGTTTTTAAAATTCAAGGTAATAATATTCGAAAATTTAAATTATAACGAACAATTTTTAATTTTAAATAAGATACGTTTTTTTGTTAAGGTTATAATTTTCGAAAAATATTTTACGGGTTTTTATTTATTATTTTTTTATTGTTATTAAATAATATTTCCAGTTACGTTACGGGATACGTTTATTTTTATTTTAATCGGTCGGCCCGGTTAAAAAAAGGTTAAAATTAAAATTTTATAAATAAGCCGTTTTATTTTTTTAAAAACCTTTTTTTATTCGGGTTTTATTATAAAAAGGATATTCTTTTTTAATAAACGATTTAATAATTTGGTTATGTTATTTTTAAAGTAACAAAATATTCGTACGTAATTATAAAATCCTATAAATAAACGAATTACGGTACGGTTATTAAAATTCTTAAATTTTTATTTTTAAATTATTTTAATTTTAATTAAGTTAATAAAAATATTTATACCTGCTTTTATAATAATACCGAAATAATTTATTTTTTTAACGTTAAACCGGAACTTTTTAATATTTTTTTAAAGGTTAATTTTATATAACCGATAAATAATTTTTTCATAATGTTTTTAATATTTCTTTTTAAGGCCGGAATAAATTAATATATTATCGGCGTAAACGTTTACGTAATAATTAAGGAGTTTATATAATTAAATATTAATAAACGATTATTATTAAATAAGGTTTATTTTTAATTTAAATAAAAATATTTTTTATTAAAACGTTTTTTAACGGATTTTAAATATTATTAAATATTCCGATTTAATAACGATACGAAATTTATAAAACGCCTAAATAATATCGATTTTAATAAAACGTTTAATATTTTAACAGTTAAATATAATACCGTTAAATAAAAAAATTAAAATAAAGCGATTTTTTAAATATTAATTCCTTTAATAATAATTAATATAAAACCGGCATTTTGACGAATAAAGTTTTAAGGCAAATAAGATTAAGGCGGCGTTTTTTTATATATATAATTCGATAAAGTTTATTTTTAATAATTTATTTATTATTTTTTTTTTAATAAGAAATATTAAATAGGCGTTTTATAAATAAAGGGTTTAAAAGCGGGTATCGGCCGGTCGAATTTTAAAATTACGTTATAATTAGGTCGAAAGTTTGGAAAGGTATTAACTTTTTTTTTAAAAAAGAATTTTTTTAAGTAGGCGAAGGGTTTTGGTAAAAATTTCCGGATTCGTTTTATATATTCCGGATTTTTATTTCCGAGAAAAAAATTTTTTTAGCCGTTATATATCTTTAATTTTTTAAAATAATTATTATTATAACGTTTAATTTTTTATTTTTAAAAAAAATAATTTTTTAAAGTAACGGGTATTTATTTTATCGTTCCGTACAAAGGTTTGTTTTTAATTTATTTGTTAATAAAACGATAATTACGTTATTTTTAATAATTTTCATAACGGAAATAATTAATTTAATATTATATACGTTCGGTATATTTTTTATTATTATATTTAACGGAATAATAAATACGGATATTAAAATAAAACCGTTTTCGGGTTTTTTTTTATAAATATCGGAAAATTTGGTATTATTTATCGGCCTTTTTTATAACGCGGTTATAATAATAAACGTTTTCCTAAACTTTAAAATTAACGTATTTATCCAGCAAATATCGGGTTGGAAGTTTAATCGCCGGTAAGAACTTAATTAAAGCTAATAAATTATCGAACTAAATAATATTTTTATTTCTGCAATTTAATAATAAATTATATTTTTTTATTTAATCGAAACCGATAAAAATATTATATCCAATATTTATAATTTAAAAAACTTAATCGGAAAAACGTTATCCGTTAATTTTTAATATTGCAATTATTTAGGTTTTTATTTGGCCGGCGGGTCGTTTTCGGTAATCCTATAATTAAATTAATTTTTTTAACCGGATAATACGAATTTATAATTATTTTTTCGTTTATTTAACGAAAAAAGGATTAACGAAAAATCGGGTTTATGTTTCGGTATTATAAAAAGCGATAATACGTAAATTAATTTTATTTATTTAAATTTACGTAATTTTAATAAAAATTTTATATTTTTTAAAATTATTTATTTTTATTATTATTAACATAAAAAAAATTATTAAAAAGTTTTTTAACGGTCTTACTTTTTTTCCGATTTATCGGAATTAAAATTAAACGAATTATTTATTATCTTTATTATAATAACTTTTTTTTTATCGGAATAATTATTAACTTTATATCTTATCTTATTATAATTAAAATACGTACTAACTTTTTAATAAACCTTTTTCTTAACCTCCGATAACGGCTTACCGGTATTACCCGAAATTTTCGATTTACCGAAATTATTATTCGAACGGGGTTTTTTATTTTTATTTTTCGGTTTTTTAAGGTTATATAATTAAGGTTTACGTTTTTGTTAACGCTTTTTATAAATAAGCTGGTTATTATAAATAATTATAACGACGTAATTACAAAACTTTTCGTAAATAACGTCGGGATTATAATTATTTTTAAAAAAGCATAAATAAAAGTTTAAAAAAATATATTCTTACAAAACTTACTTTTATTCGTTCTTAATAATTCTGGCCTTTTAAACAAAACCGTTAAATTCAAAAATAAAATCGTAAATATTTTAATTTTTACCGGATTTAAAAATAAAAGTACGGAAAATCTTTTTAACGGTAAAGGTTTAATTTAGGTTATAATACGATAACTTTAATACCTAAATTATTTCGGTTACGTAAAAAAAAGGTTAAGTAATTAATCGATAACAAATTTTAATTACTTATTCGGCCTTTTTTTTAAAAGGCTTATTAAATAAATTATACAATTTTTTTTATTCCGAAAAATCGGTTTATTTATTTCGAATTTATTTACGACCTTACGAACTTAAGCGTTAAATTTAATTTTGTTACCGTTAAACTTAATTAGGTCGTTAACGTAAATTCTTTTTTTTTAATTATAATTAAAATTCGCATTATTAACTTTCGCAAACTTACGGAAAGCAGGTTATGCTGTTATATTAGTAAAGCAAAACCTATTAATGTTACCGAAAGCGTTATTAATAATGTTTTCTCGGCGAAAGCGATTAACGTCGTCGGAAAAAATAAAGAAATAATAACTTTATTTAACTTAAAAACGAATAATTTCGTCGCGGAATTTTTAAAGTTCTCCCTAAATATCCTAATTATTATCAGCCATTTCGTTAATTAACTACCTATTAAGGTCGGTTTCTAAATAGCTATAGTTTTAATTTTAATAATTTTAATCTTGGTCTTAATCTAATAAACCCTTTATCTTTACAAATTCGGTTTCGTTTTGTAACATATCGTTTTCCGCATTTTGGTTTAAATTTTAAAAAGGCATTTCGTTTTCTATATTTTCAATTTTACCTTTAATTAATTTAAATCGCTTTAAACGTCGATTAATTAATAAATAATTTTTTCTAACAGACATTTAATTTTAATATTAATTAATTTAAGTTTTAATTTTAGGTTTAATCTAGGATGCGTTATTTTTCGTCGTTACGTATCGCCGTAAAAAAAATATAATACTTTTTTTATTAATCGCTAAGTTAATAAAAAAAGAAATAAGCTTAAAATAATATTACGGCTAGCGAAATATAGCATGATAGCTAATTTATTAGCGCTATAAACGAAAATTTTAAGCTAAAAAAAAAAGGAAAAAAAGGCAAAGTTGTAAAGTGCGTAAAGATTTATAAATGTTCCCACTCTCTGTATAGCAGGTGGCTAGTTCGTATGGCAACTATCAGCCCCACGTAACGGTTGCTAGCCTCACGGTTTGATCCTGGTAGCTGCCGTCATAATACGGTTACGGTAATAAACGTTTTCCTAAACTTTAAAGTCGATATACCCGTCTAATAAATATCGGGCTGGAAATTTAATCGCCGGTAAGAACTTGGCTAAAGTTAATAAGTCGTTAAACCAGATAATACTTTTATTTTTATAATTTAATAATAAATTATATTTTTTTATTTAATCGAAATCGATAAAAATATCGTATTTAATATTTATAATCTGGAAAATTTAATCGGGAAAACGTTATCCGTTAATTTCGAATATTATAATTATTTAGGCTTTTATTTAACCGGCAAGTTACTTCCGGTAATCTTATAACTAAATTAATTTTTTTAACCGGATAATATAAATTTATAATCGTTTTTTTACTTATTTAACGAAAAAAAAAATTAACGAAAAATCGGATTTGTATTCCGGTATTATAAAAAGCGGTAATACGTAAGTTAATCCTATTTATTTAAATTTGCGTAATTTTAATAAAAGCTTTATATTTTTTAAAGTTACTTACTTCCGTTATTATTAACATAAAAAGAATTATTAAAAAATCTTTTAACGGTTTTATTTTTTTTTCCGATTCGTCGGAATTAAAACTAAATAAATTATTTATTATCTTTACCGTAACAACCCTTTTTTTATCGGGATAATTACCAACTTTATATCCCGTTTTGCCATAATTAAAATACGTACCAGCCTTTTAATAAATCTTCTTTTTAACTTCCGACAAAGGTTTACCGGTATTACCTAAAATTTTTAATTTGCCGGGATTATTATTTAAATAAAATTTTTTATTTTTATCTTTCGGTCTATTAGGATTATATAATCGGGGTTTACGCTTTTATTAGCACTTTTTATAAACAAGCTGGTTATTATAAACAATTATAACGACGTAATTACAAAACTTTTTATAAATAACGTTAAAATTACAGCTATCTTTAAAAAGACATAAATCGAAATTTAGGGAAATATGTTTTTAAAAAATTTACTTTTATTCGTTCTCGGTAATTTTGGCCTTTTAAACGAAAACGTTAAATTTAAAAATAAAATCGTAAATATTTTAATTTTTGCCGGATTTAAAGGTAAAAATCCAAAAAGTTTTTCTAGTAACGAAAGCTTAATTCGGGTTATAATACAATAATTTTAATACTTAAATTATTTTAATTACGTAAAAAAAATTTTGCGTAATTAATTAATAACAAGTTTTAATTACTTATTCGGCCTTTCTTTCCAAAAAACTTATTAAATAAACTATATAAATCTTTTCGTTTTAAAAAATTAATTTATTTATTTCGAACTTATTTATAACCTTACGAACCTAAACGTTAAATTTGGTTTTATTACCGCTAAACTTAACTGGGTCGTTAACGTAAATTTTCTTTTTTCGGTTATAATTAAAATTCGCGTTATTAATTTCCGCAAACTTACGAAAAACGGGTTATGCTGCTATATTAATAAAGCGAAACATGTTAATGCTACCGAAAATGCTATTAATTATATTTTTTCTGCGAGGGCGGTCGGCGTTATCGGAAAAAGTAAGGGAATAATAACTTTATCTGGCCTAAAAGCAAGCGACTTCGTTACGGAATCTTTAAAGTTCTCCTTAAACATCCTGGTTATCGTTAACCATCTCGTCGATTAATTACCTATCGAAGTTAATTTCTAAATAACTATAATCTTAATTTTAATAATTTTAATTTAATAAACTTTTTATTTTTACGGATTCGGTCTCGTTTTGCGGTACGTTATTTTTTACCGTTTTTTTAAGGTATTCATTATTTTTTATATTCTAATTTAAATCTTAAAAAGGCATTTCGTCTTTTGCACTTTTAATTTTACCTTTAATTAATCTAAATCGCTTTAAACGTTAATTAACTAATAAATAATTTTTCTTAACAGATATTTAATCTTAATATTAATTAATTTAGGTTTTGATTTTAGGTCTAATTTAAAACGCGTTATTTTTCGTCGTTACGTATTAACGTAAAAAAGATATAATACCTTTTTTATTAATCGTTAGGCTAGCAAAAAAGAAAATAAACTTAAAATAATATTACGGCCAATAAAATATAACATGATAACTAGTTTATTAGCACTATAAACGAAAATTTTAAGCTAAAAAAAAAAGGAAAGGAAGGCAAAATCGCAAAATGCGTAAAGATTTACAAATGTCCCTACTCTTTATGTAGCAGGTGGCTAGTTCGTATGGCAGCTGTCAGCTCCACGTAACGGTTGCCAGCCTCACGGTTTGATCCTGGTAGCTGCCGTCACAATAATAACAATTTACATAAACGTAACCTTTATTATATTTTTATTTTAAAAATTTTATTTAATTTATTAATTAAATATATTAAAATTATTAATGAAATAACGTATTATTTTTATTATATACGTATTTTTATAATTTTATACGAAAATATAAATAATAAAATATAAATTTTTTTAAATTATATTATAAATTTTTATAAAAAAATAATTATATAAAAAACGGTAATAACTTTTATAGTAAAAGTTAAATTATTTATATTAAAATATACGGTTAAAAACTTTTAAATTTTTAAACGTTTATTTTAAAATTTAAATTCTTTTTTATAATAATTAAAAAAAAACGAAAAAGTGTTTATTTATTTACGTTACATTAATATATAATATATATACTTTCGTTAAAAATAAAACCGTAAATTATTTAAGGTAATCTATTTATTTATTACGTAAATATTTATTAACTGTTTAATAATTTTTTTTAAATAATAATTTAAATATTTTAAATTATTTTTAATTTATAAAATTTACGGTAAATAAATCCGAAAAATTATAAAAATAAAGAAATTATATAAAATTTTATTAAGGTTAATACCTGTATACGTATTACGGTAAGGTTACCGGCAGGTATAATATTACCGGCAAACGTAATCGGTTTAAATTTTTTCTTTTTTTTTCCAAAAATATATAAATTATTATACGAAAACGGTTTATTTTTTACGATTATAATTAATATTTTTTTAAAGTATAAAAACGGAAATAAATAAAAATATATATATAATAAAAGACGTTATTTTCGAACGTTTTTATAAAACGTACCGTAATAACGTAAATAACGGTAAGAGTATATAATTAATAATTAATAAAAGAATATTTTTTTAAGGAATAATAAAGTACGTATACCGGTATATAAATATGCCCGGAAGCGTAACGTTAATAACGGCTTTTTACGGTAACGTCGAAGTATTTGCCCGTAAAACGGCCCGCAAACGCGGAACGTAAGTAACCTAGGCAAAATACGGCACGGCGAACGCTACTTGTAAAGCGTACGCGTAAAAGATGCGCCGGCGTTACGGAAACGGCGGCAGGCTTTGGCTCGGGTTCGGGCTCCGGAACGGCGTCGGCAATAACGGTAGCGGCGGCAGCAGCGTCGGCGGCGTCGGCGGCGGCTACGGCAATAACGGATTACGTACGCGTAACGCGTACCGCGCGAACATAAACGGTAACGGTACGTTAAATACGAAAAGGTATTTATTATAATTACCGTTAACAAATTTACGCAAAATTATTTAATAATATATTTAATAACTTATAACGTACGTAATATATATATAAAACGTAAAAAAAGTATTTACTTTTAATATTAATAATAATAATTTAAAACGTATATATTAATTTAACAATTATTTTTTTTTACTTAAAATATTTATAAATTTATTATTTAAACTGAAAAAAAAAAAGAAAATAAACGTTATAACGTTAATAATTTAAATAACTAAGTTACGCGTATATAACGTACGAATTTACTTTTCGTTACCTGTTATTATAAACAATAATAATAATAAAAATGTAAAACTTTTTTTTTAAATTATTTAAAATATATACGGTTTACCTTTTTATTATTATATTTAATATTTATATTTAATTATACCATTTTTGTTAATATATTTATTTAAAGATTATATAAAGTCATAATAAATAAATTTAAAGAAATATTTTCTTTTTATCTAGAAAATATATTACAAAATAAGGATTACTTATTTAATTATTAAGCCTTAAAAATTATAAACGCCTTATAATAATGCTGTTACGGGGCTCCCACATTATATATAGAGCTTCCTAGCTATTGCTTTCTAGAGCCAGAACTATCCATGACAATTCACACTTTCCATACTCTATGCAACCTTTTCCCGCAATCATCTTAACTGTGACACATGTCAAAAGCGTAGCGAGTAACAGCTAGCTTGGAGCTATTGGAAGATCCGGTTGCTGCTACCTACCATGATGGTACCAATAATTACCAGTAAAGCTCCCAATCTTTCTAACTCAGGTGTAACTGAGTGATTCGGCAGTAATACAGGATTCAAGTAGTACCGTTCACTTTAGAAACCCTCCTCCTCGTAACCACAACATCTAACCCCTTGCCCTTCGGGAAACCAGCAAAGAATTCGTGATAGGTCTTCCAGTCCTCATCATTGGTGTCATACATTACCATGCTGAAATCCGCGTTGGGGCTAAAGAGACGAGAGACGGTGAGGTATATATCGATTTTAGCAAGTTCCATCCCGAGACATAGCCTAGTCCCGCGGCCCCACGGCATCAGGTAGCGATTTGCAAACTTTCGATCAACGGGATTCGCCCAGCGTTCAGGCTGGAATGCAGATGGATCCGGGAATATTTCAGGATTGTTGTGGATGTCCTGTGATGTAGTGGATATAGTCGTCTAGTCCAATGGAAAATAAGCACGTTAGCAGAAGGTCAACTGCAGGACCAAAACCAAGTACTGTACACAGCAAGAAGGTCTAGACACTTACGCCTTTCGGGATAGTCCATTCTTTATACCGCAAATCCTGGTCCTCACAGATCCTTGGGAGTCGAGTTGGCGTTGGGTTCGCCAACCGAAGTCCCTCGTTGACGACACCTGTGACGTAGGGGAGTTCTTTCAGCTCCGAGTACTCAAGTGGGCCGTTTTTGGCCTCTTCGGCATTGCCTAGCTCATGCCTCAAAAGGAGAAGCTTTCTGGGGTCGCTGAGAAGGGAAGCGGTGATGGTGATGAGAGTACTGGCAGTGGTTTCTGTACCAGCCATGATTATGCTGCGGGTCTCTGAGAAAAGCCGTGGGAATGTCTTCTCTTCGAGTGGCAGCGAAGAAGATACCAGCGTTTGGATCATGTCCAGGTTTGTCCCTGGTGCGGGTTCCGGCTTATCCATGGAACGCTTCACGCAGCTAGTCATCATCTACTCTGAGATCAGAATTTGCGTGCTTGCGCATTCAGCAGAGTGGAGCATGGACGTCGCAAAGTCGTTTAAATGACGGAGGTGACTTACCTCCCTCATCCACTGCACCCGACCGAAGGCGGGGTTCATTCTTTTTGCGACGGCCTCAGGGAGGCGGTGTAGAACGGGAAGAAAAAGACCGAACGCATGACGGCTCAACATGCTCAGCTTCACCACGGTCTTCACGCTCAGGTTGAACTCGTGATCGAACGTGGGCTCGTCCAGATGACCGAACGGAGTACCAAAGGCGAAGCCGGTCGCAACATCAGTAGCGAGGCACCTGAAGGCATCGCTCAGGCTAACAACTCGGCCGTCCTTCTCTTTCAAGCGATTGCACAACTTCTCGACCTGAGCCACGATTATGGGCATATAGCTCTGGATGTTCGTAGAGGCAAAGTAGTTCTGCAAGGGCGCGCGACGCAGTTGGTGCAGCGCGTGCGACTCTGCCGTGTTCGTACTGGGAAACATGCCAAAGAACCGCATGTAAAACCAATGGGGTTTCGAAGCTCTTGACGAGTATTTGTATACTCCATTCCAGTCTGGGTCTGAGACGTGTACTTCACGTGGGTTAATACGGACAATCGGGCCTGGAGAGTCAAGGCGTCAGTAAGAGATTCGTAGCAATGGCCCGGCCGCCACAGGCAATTTACCGTAGCGCCTATGCATCTTCTCTATCTCGACCCAGTATCTACCTCCGCCATCTTTAAGGCATTGGAAGTACGCTTCGTAAAGCCCAGTCGACGCAGCTAGTAACGGTCCCGGAAATCCAGCAAGGGGGTGAAGGGTAAGGCGGTATAGTAGTACCAGGCTGGCCGCGATGACAAGCCCAAAGAAGGATAAGGCTAGCGGTCCAAGGCCGCGCAAGACATAAGACTCGTGGACCTCCATTACCTAAACACAGGAAACTATGTACATGTAGCTGTTGAGCCTGGGTTTGAATATTTTATAATGGTCCTCCGCGGCCGTACATAACACCGGATCATATGAACCCCGTCTAATGCTCGCTTCCGGAGGCTGAGGCAGGTATCCTTGCTCGTCAATAAGGTTCATACCTCAGACGATTCCTGAACAAGTAACATTTCTCCGTTACTACACTACTCCCTCATCTCTACTCCGTCGTGACGTATATGCCATCACGTAATGCGTATGTGACCGACCCAGTTGTGATCTAAGCCGGGTGTCCGTTCTGAACATTACCTGGTAGAAACCACGATTTTTGGTTTCGAAAATCTTTTAATCCACATCCATCTGACCATGGCCGCTCGTCCTCCATCTGCATTTCCCAAAGGGGCCGAATCAATATTAACCTAGTTGAGAAGGACCTACGTAGGTGGGCTTAGCTCTAGCATCCTATAAAATTGTCAATCGAACGACAAGACATCCATTAAGTAATTGCAGAATACGAACACCAATGTTACTATGTGTCAGCTTTGAACGATACTTTCAATTTGCAGTGAGAAAGAGTCATTTCCAGCAGTAGTACTTGGAGCTTATTCGTTTCGGTTGCTAAATAGGGGCTGCAGCTGGCGAGAATGGTCTCGGGCGTCATTAGTTTCAGGCAAAAGACAGGCCCGACAGGGCACCAGAGCGTGATTGATCTCGCTGGGAAACTTTTTCTAGCCTTAACTCAATTCGCTGGATCCCGTAACTCTGTTTTAAAGGACTGTTCCTCTAAGGAGACGGAAGGTTCAGGGGCACAGAGGCATCGGGACAAGCGCCGCTAACAAGGTTTGAGTACGACATTTTGACTCCCACGCAAGTTGGACCAACAAGTATGGGATGAATTACAACATTCCCCCCATCAAAACCCCCAATACTCCTCAGAATTCCAGTGAGACTCGACGACCAATCAGTTAGTACCCGTGGTCATTCGGCTGGCCCTTAGTAGTATTACTTCGATGCCATTCGAGACGACCACGGCACGCAGTTGCATTCCGAGAACAACCAAATGAAAGCGCTTACTTGCTTGGCATCATGTTGGTCAATTCTCCGCGTTTGCCACTTCAACAACTTGTCTGTCTGCATGGAGACCTCCAGTGCGGCCATGGTAACGGGATATGAAAATAAGTAAGTGCCAATGACAGAAGATCACAGAGATAGTTCCCATTACACAATCAAAACCATTTACGAATCTTCATGAACTAGATTAACTAAAGATAACATCAAGAATGTCTCTCTTACGCCTTCTAAAAATACGGGTATCCCTTCGCGTGATCGCTTACTGTACCTACAGGCCCCGCTCAGTTGAAGCATAAAAAGGGGGACTTGCTCTGACGAACCCAGCACCATGATTGGATGGCGTGATTCGAATTAAAGCTTCTCCTACTAATTATATGGTCTCTCTGCTACACCGTTAGCTAAGTTCTGAGAGTAGTGCTTTTGGCCAATCTACGAGCCCCCGGATCATCAACCTGTATTGCGTGTCGCGCGACTTCCGCACCATCACCAACCTGTACTTGCAGAGTTCCACTCGGCAGTGGGCCGAGTTCACGGCGCCGGGTGTCGCGGACATCTTCATGTATCAGCTGTACCTTCAGCTCTGCCTGGTCGATCCCGCCGGCCGCCAAGACGAGGACGCCGCCCCGGACTCGCTCACGTCCGGCTTCGTTGATCACGGTCTTGATCACAGTGAGATCCACTCTCCCACTTTCTGGCCCAGAATCAGAAGGACGACAAGACAAGGCCTCTAATTAATGGATCTCTGACTGCCACTCTGTCTGAATGGTCTTAGTCTATCGTATTATCTCGGTAAATTGAAGGAAACTTAACGGGAACCTAATGCAAAAGCCCTTAGTTCTATTTCTTAACATGATCTTTTCTGAAGCCATGATGAAATAGCGAAGTTGTGTTTAGTTAAACGCGTTTTAAGCGAACCCGGGGATCTGGGGGATTAATAATACTTATCCACCTACCGCCTTGGCGTTTCGTTTTAAGTTTCTTTAATTTGTTAACATAATACGGTAGCAGTGATTGTTAGATTGTATGAGGACGGTACAGTATAGCCAGTTGTGAAAGCTGCTAAGCAGCGCCCAAGCAAGCATTTGCCATATCACTGGTATTAGATTCCCTCAGGACTTGCCAAACAACTAGTTGTGTTTTTATATGAAAGGACCATGCAGTATGCAGCCTCCTCGACACATATCTATATCTTGTTCTCTAAGGATAACTTCTCATGATATCCTGATTATACTTGATAGTTACATGTAAATCTTCGTGAAGCTGTGAACCAATAATGGTGGTGTTGATCAGTGAGCCCCTATTCAACACTGAAACCTCCACTATAACGCCTGGGCTCTCATCATCATACGCGGATTCTAGAGAAATAATTAACCTTTTAGGGTCTCATGGTTGGAGTGGAGATGAGATCGTCTATTTTTCTTTGATATCAAATGGAGGGCCTCCAGTTCCAAACCGACATCGATGGGGTGCATCGAACTCTTTCTTCCTAAAGTCAAGAGTCCTGTCCAAGTAGTATTGACCGATGCTTATTAAATGCAGGCCAATAGAGAACGCGTTACCTCTTATTCTCTATATAAATACCTGCTCCTTTTTATGGTTCTTCATGGGACGACACACTCTACTTCAGATTTCAGGGGCTGAGACCCCCTTTTCCAGACGGAAAGCCGTACACCATAGAAATGTAGTTTTTCTGTTCTTCTACATCGTGGTGCTGCCACGGTATTCCAGTCACATGGCCAGGGCTTGACCTGCAGGTCAAACGCGGCGTTTGGCGTGGCAACTTCTCCCACGCAATGACCCGTACGCGATGAAGCTTCAACAGCAACCAAATCCCCTGTCCAATCTGGTTGCTCTGGAGGTCATCCAACTGAGGCCACAGTTCTCTCTGCCTACCTAGTTGAAATTTTTCTCCATCATCCAGTCCTCCAACTTTCCCCTCTCCTTCACCTTCCACAAAAACACACATACCAAACACACACAAACAACATACCCATACACACTCTTGTCTGCGTCTATACAATCACTGCGATCTCAATTCTGCTCTACCTACATCCTGAGCTTCATCTTCACGATGTTCTCTTTCCTGAAGCATCTCAGCATTCTGCTGATAGTCCTCCTGTTGGCGAAGGCGGCGCCCTTCAGCCAAGGTGCTCAGCTTAACAGCACCAACACCCAGACTATCTCTCGACCAGGTATCTCGGACACTTTGGCCATGCCTACCACCATGCAGACAATTCAACGAGTGGATGTAATCCACATGACAGCCGTCTCTATCGATTGTGAGTAGTTGAGACCCATTGCGTGCCGCGTTTTCGCGTCTTAGATCGTCCCTCTAGCTAACATCTCGCGTCATATAGTTGCCTCCACGCACCTAGAGACTCCGACTATGATCAGTGCTACTACTCTGCTGAACGCGACGGCTACCGAGGACGCGTGGACCGACGCGACCGACGACTGTCTCGGCCTCCATCGTCGATCTGAACCCACGCTTGTAAGTTTCCAAGCTGATTCCATCTCGCGTCCGTTACTAATATGTGTTCGTTAAAGTGGCTCACTCATCGCGCCCCCTTTGGCCGCAAGGGAGGAAAAAGCTCTCACTCGGACTGTGGAAAGCCCAGCAAGACTGCGCGCAAGCTCTCCATGGCGGTAATCGCAGGCATCGTTCTCGGCTCTGTCTTCGGCTTATCTGCTCTGGCTGCGATCACAACACTTGTATACAAAATTGTAACCCGAGACGGACGAGGCGCTGAAGCTGAGGCTAAGCGAGAGGCTAGACGGGTTCGCTCCGAGCAAATGAGCCGGGCCCGCGCCGAGCTCAAGAACATAGACTTCGTCCGCAAGGAGGCGAAGGAAACACGAAACACCGAGAACGCTTCGGACTGAGTGGGTAATGAGGCACGGAGTAGGAGAGGTTGTCGGGAGTTCTCATTAGGCATCGTGGGCTTGACCCAATTCCCTATTCCCTTGATACATAAAGTTTAGGCAATGGCGTGCCGGCGGCCGGTACTCTTTTTCCCACCAAGACCAACGGTGGTTTTTAATGAGGCCGGCAGGAATGGAGCTTAGGGTGTATGTATTAATATGATAACTCTCATTAAAACGTCTCGTTTGAGCAGTGTTGGTATTCACTCGTTCCCCGATGCTGCCTGTCGGCGTAAAAAGACGGATCTTCCTACTTGATGATTGAGGTTGGACCCGAGTTGTCCCAACTTGCCTCGGGGGAGTTGTACAGTATCAATCAACTAAGCGGGTTCGGCATATACAAACGTTGACGAACAATCAAGGCTACCGCGTGAAAATATATTGTGTAATCTGACTCAAATAGGGTTCCACGTTCGTTGTCCAATGTAAGTGTTCACGGTACGCCAAAGTCTAAACTACATTCAACACTTGGCTCCTAATTGTGAACTTTCTGCTTGCTGCCGACAACCCTCAAACTTCCGGCAGGGGATCTGAGCCTTTAGTAGATCCATGGGCCTCCGTGCGATGCTACTGCCTTTCACCGAACATGTCGAGAGTCTGCTCGCACTGGTCACAGTGAACAGGCGCCTGTCGGAGTGTGGAAGCAAGTCAGTACAAGACGAGAGGACTGTTTAATCCTTGGTAAACCACGAGTTGGTGGGAGTATAACAGGCGTGAGCCAGGCCTCCTCGGGTAACTTACTCTATGGCGCTCATGAAGCATCTCAGGGACCCAGATTCGGCTTCCGGTAAAGACGCCGTAGAGGGCTATCTTCCCCATGTCTTTCTCTAATTATCTTCTCCGCCTCCCAGCCGTTACCACTGAAACCCAGACTCTCCTTCCTCAGCTCTTCGAAAGCGGGATGGATCTCCTCAGGTAGGTTCGTGTCGAGAAATATGTCGTGGTGCATAACGACATTTACCCAACAGTAACTACATATGCTACGGTGGGTGCGCTGTACGTTCCGCGCTGGGGAATAAAAACGCGCGCTTCTCGATCGATGGAGCCCATCTTTGCGCTTAGCAGTACGGAAATATGTTCGTCTTCCCCTTTAAGAGGCGGAGCACCATCAGTCCTTGGAGATTGGACAAGCAGGAGGGTGTCTAGGACGGGGACGGGGACTTTGAATCCGCGGAGTATGGTAGCTGTAGGCAATTTTGCTTGATAGTATCTCCCCGAGTGCCAGAAGAGCACAGCAGTGACTGGAGCGGTTACAGCATTAACGATATATGGAATAGGAACCACATCATTTTCTTAGAATAGGGGTAATAACGCCCCACACCAGTTATGTATATATAAATATGTAATCCCCGAAGCATTAAGGCTGGTTAATTAATATAAAATGTAACGGAAATTTAACCTACCTTTTAACAGGTTCCGTCGTGGATCGATTCGAATGGTCGTTGGCGTCTACTATCCTTGAGCACAGATCACAAATGAACTTTTGCCAGTTACGGCTGTGCTCTTCTGGCAGTCGGGGGGGGGTAGCGATCTGTGTAGTACACAGTGAGGAGGGATTCGAATAGACAAGTACCAAGGGAGAAACCGACTACGCGGATGTAAAAGGGAAATTTTTTAAGGCGGAATTGCAAGCAACAGGCTGTCTGAATTGAATGTATATATGCATGGCCAGCGGTTTGGCCCTCCTTACGCGGCCGTGACACAGGCCAGCGCTTACCTCGGCCGGCAAGTAATTAAACAGGGTTTATGAACGAATAATAATATCCTACATATAAAGGTTACGATTATCGAAGGGCTTTTCTAGAACAAGGATTGATAGATGGAAGTAGGAGGTCGTGATAGTCTATAAGGAGCGACTTGCAGGAGGGAAGGAAAGGAGAAAGTCGACATGGGCATCGAAAATGAATCCGAGGGAAAATATTGGAAATACTGGCATGGTGATTGGTGCTCACTAAAGCGCCGCATAGGTGCGCGGGCTTTCAAGGGAAACAAGGCTTCGATTACTGATTCCTTGAGGCTCGAGCACGGCATACTGCATGGGTCAAAACCCACAGTCCTCTTTTAAGCAGGGCGCGACTGTGTCCGGGCGCGTCTTAGATAGCAGTGCCGTGTCTATGAAAGTGGCCGTCTAGAGGTGCTGGAAAATAGCACATAGGCGAGTAAGCTAACAAGACAACGCGACCATGGAACTCGAGAAGCGGGTACTTAAGTACAGTGTACTCGCGTAGATAGAACACCTTGAAGGAAACTAATTGACCCTGAGAATCGGGGCAACCAGAAGGTGGGTGCGACAGGTACGCAATTTACACGCATAGCGTTAAGCTCTCTAATATATCATCGCCTGGCCTATCTGATCCATGTCGAATGTCTTGGGGAGGAGGCAGAGCATGGGATTGCGCCCCCAGCTCTCGACAGTGTCCGTCACGGCTCGCGCGGGTTCCACTTGTCGCATCCGGTGTACCGGTTATTGGAGGGCACGTTATCGTACAGAAATGCCGACTTGCGTTCCGGGGATTCGACGTCGACGAGGAGGCCCGCCTTCACTTCCTCCGCGGCGTCATCGGGGGCTTGGGTGGGGAAGCTGGGGAGGAATGTAGGGGCTTGACACTGGCGATTCAGACCTATTCGGGAACTTCAACGTCGAGCTAGCGCCGGGGCGGCGGGCGGTCCCGAACCCGCGCGACTATAGTCTGGAGGTGCGCCCCCATCAGCCCTAAGGAGGGCTGGCCTTGTAGTAGCGCGGGAGGGCACCTTGGCGGCGGTATGTTGCCATCATTCTTGTTGTGGGGATGCTGTTGGAATCGCTGCGGGTGGTCCGCATCATCCTCGTGTATCCATGGAGCTGCGTACCACTGAAGCTGACTGGGGTCGGAGGGTGAGATATTTGCTCGGTCTAGTACCAGGACCAATCCGCGTCAATCTACACGAAGACCGCCGAGAGGGCCTCGGGCAATGCGACGGTTGACTGCTGTGCCGGGTCTGCCGTCAAGTCTTGCCGCGCCGCTACCAACTGTTGGTTACATGCAGCAAGCCAATCAGTTACTGCCACACACAGCACGGGCAGGCGATGAGCTAGGTAGGGAAAGCGCCAGCACAACCCGGCTGCGAGAAAAGGGGGGGGTTCTACCAGTTCTGAGGTGCAACATCTCGACTAAGAGAATTGAGTCAAGTCGGAGTCTTCCAGAAATAGATCAGTCAAGATAGCTTCGTCCTGACTCGCCTATGCCTGTGGAAGCCGTTTGAGGAGTCATCGCCACACCGAGCCCCTGCTGAAAGAATGCAAGGACTTGACAGTAGAGCCTAGAACAGGGCCTTATAATGAAGCGACTGCTTCCTTTTCTACGCGTTATCATGCGCAGCTACAAACCAACTAACAACTTTGTTGAGCGTGGCGTCAACCTAGCCCTTAACCGTTTTCAAGGGAGAAATTGCGGAGCTAATGAGATCAGACGAACTGCTCGTAGTCATTAAGCCTATTGGCTATGACTTTGGTGTAACAGGCTTTGCCTCCGTTACATACCAGCGATTTGGGGGTAGGGCACTACTCGAGTCGAACCCATTCCAGCGGTCTCAATATCCACGTCTGCTTTTTGTGTAGCAGGCTGTGTATCCCGAGAGACGGCGCTGCCTCGGTTAGTCATACGAGATGCGCCGACAGCCGCATAAGCTATCCACAAGGATGATTGATAAGCTGGATAAAAATAATACTTTACATGGGCTGTGACCGATGGTGAACGCACGTTTCTCGATATGCCTCAACAATCCCATGCGACGAGAATGTGCATGACGTATTGTGCAGAATAGACAACCATGTAGAAAGAATCTGACAAAAGCTGGCGGTGACTGAAGTTACATGACCTGCTTCCCAGCCTTATGACTTCATCGGGCGGCCGACTGGTATTCGATGACCAAGCTGAAAGAAGCCTCATGGCTGTAGCCGAGACAAGCCGCCCGAGATATGCTGTAGTTCCGCCGGTTCTCTATCGAAACTGCCGAAACGGTCGGTCGGCCTACCTGAGGAGCGGTGATAGAATGCAGTCGGTCACATACATATGTATGATGAGCATACGATAATGCTTAAAGATCGACATATCAGATGAGAGCCGACATCCCTCTGCCAATGATGCGATAACGTGAGCTTTACTACTGGCACGACCTCAATGGGTAGCGTTCGCCCATGTTTTTGAGATTAGCTCGCGCGCTCGCCAGCGATACCAAGCAATTGGGCTGGGAATAGTGACGCAAGGGTGCATACTATACGGTAGACAGTAGCGTAGCGAACACCCCGCTGTGGGGAGAAGAAATCTCATCTCCCAACATCAGCCAGGATAGTCGTTTAGGTCGCGGTCTGGTAAGTATCGACATCACCATTGATAACTCGCCGATTTCGAATACGAGGTCGACCAGAAAACTGAGTTGTAGGACAAATATCCACAGTCCTGCATACGCACCTCGTGTTGGTCAGATTTGGACTCGTTCAACGGCAAACAAGCCCCTAGTACGTTCGCCAACCCCGCCTAGTTCTTAGCGGCCGAAACCTTCAGGATACTCGGCACTCGGCGCCCGGCACCGCTGGTTGGTAGGTTGGGCGTCAGCATCGATGAGGTCATCCGCATTGGAGACGTCGAGAATCCGGTCGGGTTTTCTACGGCTGGGATAGATCTGGGTCCTATCGCTGCAGCAGTGAGTAGCTGTATGAGTTCATTTGGAATCCATCTTGCCTGGAGGTGCGTAAGAAGGCCATTTATCTATTTACATCAGATGGAAGTAGTGTAGAATATGAAGACGCCAAAGAAAAGAGTGAACTTCAAAGGAGCCAACGTTGCTTGGCATTGATCAGGCAAAACAGAGTGTAACAGTGCGTTTCAGCCCTGTGAGTATGAGGGAGGGCACACCTCGAGCACGACGACTGCAAAAGAGGGCAGCAACATAGAACCGCAGTCGAGATCAGTCAATGCTTTGCTTACCTCCCTCCTAGCACGGTTGTGACCTTCGAGGTGGCCCCATCAAACGCGCGGCGTAAAATCGGGGTCTCCAAATACGCTAACGCCTAGATCTAATCTAGGTAAGACGCAATTGACCCTTTAATTTCCTCGAATCGCCAAAATAGGGGCATTCTTCTAGGACATGGATGTATGTATGCAGGCTTGTCGCACTCATTGGACTCGATAAAAAATTGCTTTCTACGTCGTTATTCTCCTTAGTGTAGAATATGGAAGTTGAGTTCCGGTCCTGCTGAAGAAGGTTACAAGCCCTGAGTTCCGATCCTTCGAGTGCGACGTCGTGCTTGGCAGCATCTCAATACAAGCAAATTTGCAAAGGGGGTTGCGTTGAAATGGGCAGAAAAGGGAAATAAGTACTGTACCAATTTCACTATCCCTGGCCATGGTCGGCAATATCCATTTCTAGTACTAGCTAGGGTAATTCACTCGCGACTTATTACTACGTTGTATTACTGTGTACCTATCCACAAGTCCGAACGAGATGAGGTGATTAGGAGTTTACCAACAAGCACCTGACAGCAAACGTCACCGCTCTTCTCTGCGGTTGTCGACGGGATCGCGATAGATGGCGCCGATGGGCCCCCTCAAGCGCCGGATGCATTGCTTGCATATCGATCCGCTGGGACAAGTTGATTGGTAATAAGCCGCATCGTGGCATAGTCCAACCCGAACAGTCACAGGCTGCGGAGCGCCGCGGCTAACTTGGCTTCCTTGGCTTCCTGGGGGGGGGGGGGGGGGGG